>VDFB02037889.1:0-56829 GCA_007258455.2 Sequoia sempervirens | reverse complement strand
CAACCACACCTGGTGATGTTCCTCCCGTTTCAAATCTTGGTACTACTCTCCCACCTAAATGGTATGCTAAAACCATAAGTGATCTTCGTGATGATGAATTACTTGAGGGTAGAATTGCTCGAAAAAAGAGCAAGCAGTAGAATACTGTTAATTTTGCTCTCATGGCCAATCTTCACATCTCTAAACCTCAAACCTATTCTGAGGCTAAAGGCGTACTCGAGTGGGAACAGGCTACAAAAGCTGAACATAATAGCCTTCTGAGTACTATTCGGCTTGCCCTTGCTACTGCAATCTAGTTTGGATGGAAAGTCCATCAAATGGACGTCAAGAGTGCGTTCCTCAATGGTGATCTACAAGAAGAAGTCTATATGACGCAACCTCTTGGTTTCAAGGTTGCTAGTAAAGAACACCAGGTTTGCAGACTCGTGAAAGCACTCTATGGCCTTAAACAGGCTCCACGAGCATGGTACATGAAAATTGATAAGTACCTTGTTGAGCATGGTTTTCAGCGAAGGCCTTTTGATTCAAATCTGTATGTCAAACAGTCTGGTGATGATATTCTTGTGCTTGTCTATGTTGATGACCTTATCATTACTGGCAGCTTAGAACATCTGATTGAGGAGATAAAACATAATCTCAGTAAATCATTTGACATGACAGATTTGGGACTTCATTATTGTCTCAGTGTTGAGGTTTAGTAGACAGTTGATAGCATCTTTATTTCTCAGTCCAAGTTTGCTCATAGTTTTCTTGATAAGCTCAAAATGAATGATTGCAAACCTGCCTCTACACCTATGGAGAAAGGGCTCAAACTATCAGCAAAATCAGATTCGCTTGTGGAAAATGAATCCGCATTCAGGCAACTAGTAGGCAGCCTCATTTATCTCACTACTACTAGACTTGATCTCAGTTTTGTAGTGAGCTACATCTCTCGCTTCATGACAACCCCTAAAGCTAAACATTGGGTTGCAGTGAAGTGTGTGCTTCAATATGTGAAAGGCACTTCCGACTTTGGCATTTTGTATGGAAGGTGCAAAGATCCTAAGCTGATTGGCTATACAAACTCAGATTGGGCAGGTTCTGTTGATGACAGAAAGTCTTCAGGGTATTGTTGTGACCTTTTCACACATCGCCCCATTGCGTATGGGGACCCCTAGTAGTCTGCTAGTTTTTAGGGTTTTGTCTCCGCACAACGGTTACGTGAGGTCACCTCTTTCAGAGTTTCAAGTCAGTCTTTTTGCGAGTCATCCGAGCCGAGTCAAGAATCCATGCTTGAATTAGTACATAAACGTCATGGAAGGGCTTAGAAGGTCTAGGAGGCGAAGATCCCCTGTGCTTTGGACCAATTCTGACACTTCTTATTTTTTAGGGAATCTGCTTTTTTGCTTTTTCGTTTTTTCATTCTTGGCATTTTTGGACCAAATGGGGTTCCCTATTTTTTAGGGATTTTGCTTTTTCTATTTTTAGAAATTTCTATTTTTAGAAAGTCAACCCTGGTCAGCGAGTCAACTTTCCATCTTTCGATCCAAAAATAACCAAAAATCATAAAAAATCATTGAAAAATCAAAGTGAAAATCGAAAAATCAAATAAAAAATCACGAAAAGCATGGAAAATCAGTCAAAAATCTAAGAAAAATCAACCCAAAAGCATAAAAAATCTAGAAAAATCACCAAGAAAATCAACCAAAGGGCATGAGGTTCATGATAAAATTTTGTCTAAGTCTGGAAAATTCGCCATCAAGATAACATGTTCAGCCATGAAAGAGGTCGGCCCTTAAAATGTGGGACATGGCAAGGACTCTTCAAAGTCCGCCATACCTTAGAGGAAAAAATGGCAAGCCTTCTTTGAAGTCCACCATGCCTTGGAGAGAAATGGCATGAAGTTTGATGAGGTCAGCCCTTAAAATGAGGGACTTGGCAAGACATGTCTAAAGTCCGCCCCAACTTGGCAAGACCCTTCCAAACTCCACCCAGCTTTGGCAAGATATGTGGAAAGTCCGCCCCAAGCCTTGAGGAGGATGGCAAAGCACTTAGAAAGTCCACCCTTGACTTGGCAAAACACTTGGGAAGTTTGCCTAGGCATAAGGAAGAAAAAAAAATTAAAATTTTTGCTAAGTATTTGATGCCTTGAAGGGAAAATCCGAAAATTGCCCAAGTATGGAGGCCTAAAAGGGGGAAAAATTGAAATTTTGGCTAAGTATTTTAATGTTTTAAAGGAGAGAAATGCAAATTTTGGCTAAGTGTGAAAGGTAAATGCTTGAGAAAGTCCACCATGCCTTGAGGGAAAATGGAAGGAACTTGGGAAAGTCCGCCTAGACCATGGCAGAGAAAGTGTGAAGTCCGCCTAGCATGAGAAGAGAAGGAAGATTAAAAATTGGCCTAAGTCTGGATGCCTGGAGAAAAATTGGTGAAGTTGGCCAAGTATACAGAGGAAAATGCACATGGCAGAGAGGCAAGAAAGTCCGCCCTTGGCTAGAAGGGATAAGAATTTGTCTAAGTATCATGAAATTTTGCCTAAGGGAGACGTCCAAACACAGACTTTGCCTAGAGAAATTCGTCTGACCAAGAGAAAAATTGATTTTGGCATAAGAAAATGTGCCTGGCACAATTTGAAGTCCGCCATGGTAGAAGAAAATGAGGATCTGGCGTAACATTTATTGACGAGATGGCTAGAATTTTAACTTGGCTAGATGAAAATGGAACAAATTTGGAAAATAAACTTTTAGCCAAAGGAAAAAGGAGAGAAAATCAAAATAGCTATGGGTTCAAAGCAATGTTCCTGGAGGTTTAGAAGAACAAAGAGATAGAAAGAGACAATGAACATGAGAGGATCGAAAACAATCCGGGGAACAAAGAACAGCGAAATCTTCATATATCATTTCATTGACATTGGAAATGCAACAAGAACTATATCAATATGTTTCATAATTTGAGTTTCATAATCATGATTCATGAATCATAATTTGATAATTACAATCAAGTATCACTGTATTATCAATGTTCAAACTTCAAACTTCCAAAACAAAGTACAAGTAACAAAATACTGAAAATAGTAAATACTAATAGACTAATAGTAAATGGCTCTAGGCTAATGGCCTGATGTCGCTAATGATCTAATCATCTCCAAGCTCCATGCCAATCTCCTCATCACTAGAACTGCTAGACTTCGCATGTTGAAGCTCATCTAAACCAATACCAACCAGCCCTGTCTCTGTAGGATCATCATCTATCTGTGATGGCTCTTCTGGCTCTACATCCCATTTGGCTGCTGGACTCTCCTTGTATGTAGTTGTGTTGCGGTCAACTAGACGTAAGGCACTATGTACAGCCACAAGCTTCTCTGCCCTCCTAGAAGTAAGCCTGTTCCTCTTAATTGAGTGGATGAAGCTATAAGTGGACCAGTTCCTCTCAGCAGCAGAAGAACTAGAAACCTGGGACAGCAAACGAATGGCTAGAGTAGTAATCAAAGATCTAGGCCCATGCATAGTCCACCACAACTTGGGGTCCTCCTTTGACATAGTCTCCAAATCTACCTTGGCCGCCTCTGAATATCCCCAAAGAGTGGAAAATTTTGTCCACTCGGTACGAAGCAAGCTGGCCTCTGTAGGATCATACATTCTGTCAATGGCCTTCATGAACCCTTCCTTCACCTCAGCATCCTCTATAGGTGTTATTCTGCCGGGACGTGGCACATACCACTTCGGGTTCAATGCATAGGCAGCCATGTGTAAGGGAGTGTTGAGCTTCTCCCATCTATGCTGAATGATTGGATAAATGTGCTTGGTGTAGAATTGCATTGTGGGGTCCTCTCGCACTTTAGCCTTCATTTGATCAAGCATGGAATCAATGCACTCGTATACCTCTCCAAGGGAAGGTGCATTAGAGTCCCCAAATCTAATAACCTTGAAGACTGGATCAATGATGGAGACAATATATGTGGCATCAGCCCAAAAGACATCATTCTTCACCACCTCCTTAACCCTCAACCCCTGCTGTGTCTTCGACTCAGGCCATCGGTTCCACTCTGCTGTCATTACCATTACTTGCAATGGCTCTTGCAACTCAAGCATCCTCTCCAAGAGAATAAAGTATGATGCATACCGAGTCTCTATAGGTTTCAGGAATTCCTTCTTGGAGAAGGTTCTGAAAAGTGCATGTGAAGTATGGTGGTTGCAAATAAACATTTGCACATCTCTAGCATCACTCACAATTGATTTGATCCAGCTGATTTTGCCCATGTCCTTAAGTGCATTATTCATAGCATGCACACAGCAAGGAGTCCACCAAATGTGTCTATAGGCTGCCTCAACCAACTTCCCTGCAGCTCTACACACATGGGCCGCATCTGTCACTACCTGCACCACATTCTGTGGCCCAACCTCCTCTATGGCATCCTTGAGAATCTGGAATTGATAATGAGCATCCTTGCTATGCGCTGAACAATCAATAGCCCTAAGGAAATAAGGGCCCGCTGTAGATGTGACCATGATGTTGATGAGTGGACGATGCCTAATTTCCGACCACCCATCCATGACTATGCTGCATCCACTTGAGACCCAGGTTCTCTTCATCTTCTCCATCAAAATATTAATCTTGGAATAGTTCTGATCCAAGATTGTTGTCCTCAATTTAGTTTCCCCTGGTGGCACATATGATGGTCCCGCCCTTATTACCTTTGACATAGCTTCCTTGTAATAAGGAGAGCGAGCCACATGGAATGGAATGCCATTGGCAAAGAAGAATTTGCCAATAGCATCATCTGCCTCATCCTTTGCTTGTGCATTGAATAAATCTGCCAATGGTTGTGAACTTGAAGATGCCACTTTACGTTTCCCCTTAGGCTCTCCTACACATAAACTGAATGGATTTGGTGGCCTTTGACTCTGCAAAGTAGAAGTAGAAATTGCTGCAATCTGATTAGCCTTACTCCTATGTGCCAATGTAGCTGTCATAGGTGTTGCATCCTCATCCGAACCCCATAATTTTAAAATTTCAGCTTTATACTTTACATTGTTTTCCACCTTCTTACAAACATCTACACCTTTGCCTCGAATAAGAAGAAAGTGAGCATTAGTTCTAGTAATGCTCCCAAACCAGTCAAGATGACAAAGGTGGCACACCCACTTTCTAGTGCCCCCACGTGATCCAAGCTGTTTTGGCATCTTAGTTGCAAATTGTTTTAATGGTGATTTTGGATCAAAGGGGCCCTTGGCATATCTTTGGAGGATTCTTGAAGGGCATTTATCTTTGACTTTTCTACTCTCAATAGAACCTGCTTCAGCTTGAGTCTGAGTATTTGAGTCATGTTCACCCTCGTCTAGTTCTATTTGAAAATCTGAATCATCAGATTCATTTTCACTTCCACTTCCACTTCCAATTTCTGCTTCAACCTCCTCACCCTCAACCTCATCGCCACTTCTATTGATTGAACTCATTATGATAATGTCAAATGAGGCTGCAAAAAAGATTTAAAAACAAAATCAGACCTCTATAATTTATTGCAAAAGATGAAATCATGAAAATAAAAAAACAATATGATGTTTCCATTTCAAAGTTTTTAACTTTTAAATTTTAAATTGACAGTGTGCCTCAAAGAGATGTCATCTAATGGAATGCAATGATTGGAGGATATGCACAAAATGGATTTGCTAAAGAGGCTTTAGAAACTTTCAGCCTTCAGGAAAAAATTAAAATGAAACATTGAAAATGCAACTGCAGGTGTAAAGCTGAACTTTGCTTGTGAGTGTGAAGTTGTGAACTTTTTGACAGTATTTGA
Organism: Sequoia sempervirens; assembly: GCA_007258455.2. NCBI lineage: Eukaryota > Viridiplantae > Streptophyta > Pinopsida > Cupressales > Cupressaceae > Sequoia > Sequoia sempervirens. The sequence continues at coordinate 51,053 of VDFB02037889.1, read as the reverse complement.
GTATAGACTATAGAGGAATTTTGTCAGATGTTGTAGTTGCAACTGCCCTGTAGACATGTATGCAAAATGCCAAAATGTGGAAGCATAGACGAGACATGTGAACTTTTTGAGTTTTTGACAGTGTGCCTCAACTTCAAGGCTCAAAGAGATGTCATCTCAATTCAAATGGAATACTTGTTTGAATTGAATGACAAAACATTTCATTTTAAATATCTGTCTTGCGCTTTAATACATCCTAATCTCAGTGGAATACCCAATGATTGCGGGATATCTTGCAGGTTGTTGTTGCGGTGCAGCAGCTGCTTGCATATCTACAATCATCATATCTGTCATTCCATTTAAAAATTAAAATTAATAATAATAATTTTATTTTATTCAATTTTCTGCAACAACAACTGCATATCCTGCAATCATTGCATTCCATTTAAAAATTAAAATTAATAATAATAATTTTATTTTATTCAATTTTCCTGTGTATGCAAAATGTGGAAGCACTGGCAATGCAGTGCTGGGCACAATGTGGAAGCACTGGCATCGTTTTTGACTGGAGGCGTCATAGAGATGTCCGCTCATGGAATGCAATGGTTGCGGGGTTTGCAGAAGCCGCGCGTGGCTTTTGCAAACCCCACAACCATTGCATTCCATGAGCGGAATCTCTGTGATGCCTCACAAAAACCGCGCGGCCCTGTTGCAATGCTTCCACATTTTGCATACACGAAGTCGCGAGCCAAAACGAAGGGTGGAGAAAAAACCAGCAAAATAAAACTTAGAAAAATGAAATACCTCAAATCTTGAGTCGAATGCACTAGTTGAAAAACCCTGCCACTGTAAAATTTGATCTCCAAACTCCAAACGCAAATCTCCTGTTCTTGAAGCTCAGTCGCACGATGAAGACTCAAAGACAAAAAATTCATCAAATAAAAGTATAAAACTTAGGTTATAAAATATAAACTCTTATGTTTTTAACTTTTTAAAATTTTTAACACAATAAATTCGTTTTTGAAGAGACGTTTCTGAGTTTCCTGGGCGTTTCCATGGCGTCTCCCTACCAGAAACTGCAGGGAAACGTCTCCCTTCAGGAGGAGACGGCGGGGGGACGGCGGGGGTACTTGGGGACAGTGGAGGGACGTTTTCTAGGCGTCTCCCCGTCTCGGAAACGTCCCCGTCTCGGGTGCGCGTGGTTTTTTGGGGGGGATGCATCCCCGTGGAACACTGGTTCAAAGCGAACGGGTTGGAAATAAATTAAAATATTTTAATATTTTAATAATTTATTTCCAAACACTTAGAAATTTAAAAAAGCCTTGGACAAAATAAAATTCGCCAGAGACGTATTGAAAGAAAATAAATTGCCCCGGACAAAGATAAAATCCATGGGCAAAATTAAATTCGCCATGAATTAAAGCTTGGAAAATTGAATTTAATTAAGGCATTTAATATTTTCAAAATTTTGAAAAATCAAAGATAAACATCTAAGCAAAAATCGAATTTTGGAAAATCAAAGAGATTTGCCTTGATAAGATCGCCATGGAGTTTTTTCGAAAAATAATGGAAACTTGCCTATTTGAAGAAGAGAAAACAAATCGAGATCGAGAGAGAAGAAGATAGTTGCTAAATAAATCAAGATCTTTAGCATTATAATGAGTTTCAGGCTTCAGCAACTCATTTTTCACAGACACAGCTGAAGAGAAGCTAATCTCTTGAAATTGTAAGACGATCAATCCTTCTGCAGGCAAGATGGATTTTCTCAAAGGAAGGAATAATTTTATGCCGAAGAAGTAATTTTTCCGGAAGTGAAGAAGTTTTTTTTGGCTGAAAGTTGAATTTCTTGGCAAGACTGGGGCAATTTGTCACTTACTTTTTGATTAAACTCTCGAAGTTTAAATCTGATCTGCAACCGGAAACTCTTTCCTGAGGTTTGAAGTTCAATTGGATAAATTCGCCATTCTCTTTCTATCTTTTCCATCTTGGCTAAGCTTTGGCCAAATTTCAATTAATCTCATTTACTTTCAGCTTGCTTTTTTGCAGAACTTTAATTATTTAATAAGCTGAAAGTAAAATATCTGAACACAGGGCACTAAAATAAATTATTTTAAGAAGTCTTCGTATTAATGTTAGTATTTCTTTTACTGCAGGTTGATGACCATGGCAGGAGAATCATCGAAGAAGGCGCCAATGAAGTTCGCCAGCAAGGAGGTACAACGAGAGTCAAAAATAAATTCAAAGTGGAAAAATGTTGCAGATACTGATTTGGGACATGCTGACTTCATAGAGTTCAAGAAAAGAGTATATGGACATGATAGACTTCCGACACCAATTGTCAGACGAATGGTGATGAATGGAATTTTTCAAGCAGCTGGATTCCCGCCTGCAATGGACTATGTTGAGCTAATGGTAGAATGTGCCATCCACTACAATGCTCAGAAGAGAGAAATTATTGCACCTGACAGAAGGGTCTTGGCTCACCTTGGCGAGGTGGCAATTCAGGAGACATTCGGTATCCCGACACATTCCCGTACCATTTACAAAACCAAGGAGGAGACCAAGGGATTGTATGACAGCCAGGTAGAGTTATGTGCCACAAATGTTAATAAGGCATGGCTGGAGAAGCCTAGAACATCAATAAAGAAGATGCCTAAGAGGCCACGCCGGATAGATTTTAAGGAAGATTATGGGGACATCATTTTGATGCTGAATAGAATAGCTGGCAACCCGCAGGGTGCATATTTTGAAAATTGGATGTATTACTTCATAGATGAAATCACTTCTGGCGTGAAGATGTTCAACTGGTCCAGAATGATAAGTAACAATCTTCACGAGCAATTGATCAATTTGGAAGAGACTAAGTCTTTTCACATGAGCTCGTATATTGTCTATTTATTGGCCAGGTCATATAAATACCCAGGGTTGGTTTGCATAGGCAAAGTTGGCAACGGAGAAAATGAACTTAGGCCTTACGATTGCTACCCGCAACTTCAGCTAAGGGAGAAATCTCATTTCAGGCGGGTGCACGATGCTTTCTTAATGCACATCACAAGAACACTTCAGGGAGGAACACATCAAAGGCTGAGTCACGAGGCAAAAAGTTTGATCAGTCGGTATGGATCCTGGTTTATCCAGTTTCCAAAATTTACATATGTCAGGATCCAGGGATTCACTGGAAATCCCTACAAGTTGCCTATCTATCCAACAAACCGAATGATCCTGCTTGAAGTCCTGAGGCAGCTGGAAGAATACTAGAACATCTAGAGGCCGAGTAAGAAGGCTGCTGTTACATTCCCATTCTTCATTGGGAATATGTTAGAATCTTGCCCATCAGCACAAGCAGCAGAGACCGCCAGGCTAGAAATCCAGTGGTACCCATTCACAGCGTACAAGTCCAGGGCCAATTTTGACCCACACCATCATATTCAGATAGTGGATGGAAGAAGGTACAAACACAGGGTGGAATTGGAAGACTTATGGGCAAATGCCACTGATGAGTATGAAGTCAGGAGAAAACTGTGGTCTAGAGTGCCATTAGACTTTATGAGAGCAACCGAACTTTGCCGGGTGCCTGATCAGTTGCAGGATGATGGAAATTATATCCAACCATGCTTCGAGGAGAGTCAACCTCTTCCTCCCGTGAGGTGGTCGGAGCCTGAGCACTCAGACTTGGCAACATCAATGAGACCAGTGGTCAAGTACTCTCATTGGTGGATTGACCATCATGTCCAAGAGTTGAGACAGAAAAGGATAACGCTCACGTATGATTTACTGAGCGAGATGGAGTCATACTCCTCCAACGCTGGCACATCCCATCAGGATGATTTGGTTGAGATTGGCGAGAGGAGGAAGGAGGTAGTTCCAAGCATAGAGCCTACTCCAAAACGACAGAGGATAGAATCATCTCGCGCCACAGCGTCTCGGAATATTGATGAGCTGGTGGCCACCGCAGATGAATCCTTGGCCGAAATGATGAGACCTTCTGAAGTTCAAGAAGAGAACAATGATCCTATTCAGTTGGATAATGATGAGCCCTCTATCACCTACGGGCACATAAATACTAGGTTAACATAATGAAGTGGAAGTCCAAAATGATGACTTTGAAGAGGAAATGATTTCCCCCCTCAGAGGAGTCTTGGATATTCCGAATGAAGAGAACGTTCAGGAGGAAGATGGTATCGAGCAGCCTACCATTCCGGATTGGCTGATAGAGAGAATGAAGATTCAGGCACGAGTAGAGGCTCCAAAAAAGGATGATACTGCGGATTTCCTGGCAAGATTGGAACAGGTTGCAATTAAGAAGCCTGCCAAGAAATTTTCTACCATTCAGAGGGATGAGGCCAACAGTCGTTCCATACACATCGCAGTACCAACGGTAGATAAGCCACAAGATGAGATCACTCCCAAAGAATATGCCATAACCACTATAAATCTTGGCCCAACAACAAAAGGCCAAGAAGTGGAAGAACTGGATAATTCTGTCTCAACTGTTAAGGCGAGATTGGAAAAAGAAGTGGCGAAAAATAAGGAATACAAAAGGGAAGTTGAACGCCTGAAGGAGTACATATGGCATTTGACCCAGCCACTCAATCAGGGTGATGCAGTAGCTCCTCCTCTTCTTAACCCCTCACAGGAAATAGCCAAGGATGTGGAGCAAGGTATGGTCACGGCCAAGGAGGCCTAGGAATGGATGGTAAGCGAGAGCACGGAAGTAGCCTCATTCATGGAGAAATTAGCACTTGCCTACGGACAAACTTCTTCCTTTCTTTCCAGATTGGTTGATATGGCGGAAAATTGGGACAACCTTCCAGACATTCAGGAGAGGCTCATTCCATGCCTCAAGGTACTGAAGGGTGTTCCAAGAGAAGAGTTGGTCGAAGGAAAGGTGATTGCTACAAGAGCAGCTTATGATTTTCACCATTGGTTTTGGGCAGTGACTATATGGAGAGAGATTCTGGGGAAGGCAAAGGCGAATGGGCTCAGAGTTGAAGAGCAAGTTAGAGAAATCCGAGAGAAGATTTATACGATAGCTGCAGATGTGTTTGATTGAGAAATTGTCCGGGAAAATGACATGTAGCTAGAGAGGTTGAACTATAAGGTTAAGGAGGTTTTTTTTCTCTGCTACTGAATCAATTCTGAGACAGGATTTTGTAAAAGAGGCAAATCTCTTGGCCATCCAGAATGATTTTGTGAGACAGGAAGCGGACTGGGAAAACACCTTCGCCAAATGTGTCGAGGATTTGGATGGACTTGAATTCAGGATTAGCATGCTGCCGCCGGTCACGATGGAGGAAGTTGTCACGGTCGTGTCCAGATTCATCGAGCACAATGTTGCCCATGAAGATAGGGACGCCTTCCCTTGATGATAGCTCCAATTGCCACTTCACTGCTTGTTACTGCTTGTTTACTGATTGTCAACTGATGTTATTTTGGGCAACCCTAATTAGGGTTGGGTTGTATTAATCTTGGCCATTGATGTTGATTTAATCTTGGCCCTTCATTTGATTTTTGAAACTCTATTTAACTGGTGATCTCTCACTTTCATTTGTGTGGAGATAGTGTATGAAATTGTTGCATTGAGACTATTCCCGATAATAAAAGCTCTTATGCATGATTTGCTTTGAATAACTTTTATTGTCAAGTAGTAAGCAAGGTTGCATAGCTTCTTCTACCATAGATTAGAGTTAGAATTAAGTTAATTAGAATTTGCTTTGAATATTGGTTAAGTGAATGTGAGATTGATCGTGTAGATTCAATGGTGAGAAATATTGCTCATAGTTTCTTCGAATGGATGATTTGCATTCGATGCATAAAGTTAGCTTGAGCTTGTAATTGTGGAAGCTTAACTTCGATCTCATTCGAGACTTGAAAATCATTATCACACTCCTTGAAGATTGCACCCACTTTGTGTAGTTGTCCCAGGGAGGCGAAACAAAGCGCGGTTATCCCTTTCACCAAATATTTACTGTCTCTTAAATTCCTAGGCATAGAATAGATCCTCTCAACCCTTATCTTTTTGCAATTTTTTGAGACCCAAATTGAAAGTCCTAATTGAAGAAGCTTTAATGATAAATCCGCTTAACTCCCAAACTTGTGAAGAATTCTTTAACGTAAGTCCCCTTGTGTATTACCAGCAAATCACAACACCCATTGAGCTTATCCACACGTCAAGCCCTGACAAAAGAAACCTTGGAATCGCCATATGATCTTCTCGCAATCTTAGCATACGCGGTGGTTTTTCAAGAGAGGATAGAGTGTCTTTAGACATTTTATTCTGTGTGTTCGGTGGATGATAAAACGTACACCAACAGGTATGTATTCAGTTTAGGTACAGGTGCAGTTACATGGACCAACAAGAAGCAGCAAGTAGTGGCTCTTTCCTTGACTGAAGTTGAATATCGAGGAATTGTTACAGCAACTTGTGAGGCAGTTTGGCTTCAAAGGGTGCCTTCTGACATGCAAATGTCTCAAGCAGGGCCTTCCCCCTTGTACTATGACAATCAAGGGGTGCTGAAACTTGCCAAAAATCTAGTCTTCCATGAAAGGACAAAGCATGTTGAACTTCATTGTTATTTCATCCACCAGCTTGTCGAAGATGGATCAGTGGTATTGCAGAATGTTCCAACTGAGGATCAAACCGCTGATATTCTCACCAAGTCTCTCAGCCCAGATAAGTTTGTAAAATTTAGGGAGAATCTTGGTGTAGTTGATAGATTGACCATTAAGGAAGGGTATTAAAATAATATTTAGATTTATTAATGGTCAATATATTGTAATCTTGTAAACTATTAGTTTAGATTTATTTCCATTCTTTTCTTCGATGATGTTTCTATTTTAGAAACTTTGTATATGAAGAGCGTTTGCCTCTTCTTTTATATATATCGAAGATTTCATTCAATCATTGTTTCATAGCATGGTGATAATTTGGAGCACAGAAGCAATAACTGAGAAAAAACTGTGGTTAACAGTAGTTATCCATGGCCCTGCATATGGGCTGTGCTGGTTTGAACAAGGTGGTTGGTTTTTTCCATTAATCAGTCATTTCAGTCAAAAACTTTAGTTTTTTTTTTTTTAAATTTATAAAAACTGCCAAAAGCTAAACTGTGAATAAGCTGTGCAGTTTTCCAAAAAAAAAACCTTCCCTAACTAACCCTAAGATTGCATATTTTGTGTAATTTGAAGCTTCGAGAAAAGTGTTAAAATTAGGCAAAAATTGCATGTGCCACCAAGGTCCCTATGGCCTTGAAGACCTTAATTTGGGCTCTCTAGAAGGGGTGAGGGGCACTACCTTTTGACCCCATTAGGGGCTGCTGGCCTCAAATTCCTGCTTTGGTTTTGAAAAGAAAATAATAAAAACTGTTTTGCGCTGCTGCCAATGGAGAAGTTGTATTTTTTGTACTCTAAGACTTAGTTGTAATCTAAGTTACTAGTATGGGTGTGACTAAAGCTATTTGAGTATGCTGGTACAACAAAATATTTGGCATTAGGTATGTTCGTACAAATAATATATATATGATCCTAAAAACACACATAGACACACACACACACACACAAATACATACATAAATAATTCAAAATATAGGAAATAAGTTTATATAGCCACCTAACATGCACAAAATAAACAAAATGACCATAAAATACTACTCAAAGAGTTGATGTCAATTTGTCATGATAGATATTCATTCATCATATAATGATAAAATCATGATTGATCACCATATTGCTCTTCTAATGAGAATTATCATCATCATTGACATTAGATGATGGAGGTACATTAGAAGAACCACAAGGTGTGCCATTGGTAGTAGCACTAAACTCATGTTGGTTATTTGACTCCTCTAACTATGAAGATTGTTGGGCAGTGGCAACATCCAAGTTAGGTTGTTGTAGTCATACATCCCACAATTTTGTTGCTCCTTAACTTGTAGTCAATTTACTCATGTGAAAGAAAGCACAAGTTGGAATGTACATATACTAACTTCTTTGCCTTTTTTGATACCAACCATAGTTTTAAAACTCAGACTCGGCAATAACTCGGCAAATTTATCGAACATTTGAAAATACATAATTTTTTAAAATATTCTTCAAAAACAAACATATATACTGAATTAGTAGAGAACATATTACTGATTTCCATCATATATAAGTCAAAATTTGAGTTTAATCTTGTAGAAACCCCTGTTTCCCCCGACACTGATCTGACTGTGGTTTTGAGTTTTTCTGACGTTTTTAGGTTTTTGCAATTTTTTTGTGTTTTTGATGCAAAGATGAAAAGGTACGATTTTGACAATAAATGGAAATAAATTTACTAAAAATCAAATAGCTCTGGAAATGCAACAATATCAATGCCAGTATCCTTTATTCAACTTCTCTATTGATTACAATGATACCCAGATGCATGCAATGAAAGAAATTTAGAATTTCAAGATTTTAAAGGAACCTGGTATTTTGCTGGTACAGAAGTACAGATCTGTATGGCCCAATTAATGAATGCTCTTCTCCTTCAAAATGATGATCTCTGAAGACTCCCAGCAAGTTAGCGCCTCCAAGGAAGGTATTCTGGAACCAGTGTGATAGGCGTTTCACCCAGATGAATGAAACACGTGTTTAGAAGAGAAGTACGGCCTGCTGTGCAAGTACGGCCTGTCAGACCAGCAATCAATTTGTACGGCCTTCACCAATTTCAATGTATAACCCTCTGTAAATGGTGCGCCCAAGGTAATAGATGATATCTGGATGCAAACAACTGATAATAACTGAAGATATAAATTCCTCTGAAGCTCTGTAGTTTTCTCTGAATAAGAAAACCTCTGTAGGCAATAAATCAAGTGATATTGCACACTCTCTGAATTGCTTTCCGCTGGAGATGGCTCGTTCTCCAAGGAATCGAACGCGAAACCCTAAAGTCTCAGGCTCAGACCAAATTGATCAGTTTCAAACTCAATAATCTCATAATGGCTCAAAACCCAAGGCAAAATCCACTAATAGGCTGAAAAGTGCGATTTGCTTGAAAATAGGGTTTTAATGAAATATTCATATTTTAATATTTTAATTCTCCATAGTTCTCCACTGAATATTTAAATATTAATCAAATGTCAAACTGGCCCCCTTTTCATGATGGCGCACCCCTCAAGGCAATCACTTAAGTTATAATATTAAATTATAACTTTATATTATAAACGTTAATTAATTAATATTTAATCAATACGATCAAATATTAATATCTTCCCTCGTTTCTAACCCGGGCCTGCGATCTGAGCTCACGAAGTGATTAGGATGCGCCCCCATCTGCTAAAATAGCGATTGCCTGCTAAAATAGCAATTAAAATATCTCCGATTGAGCCCAAACGAAAGCCAATTGATCAATCACTGCCAATCGCTGACCAAGCTCGAAGCGACCCTCTAACCACTCAGTCGCCCTCACGAGGGTCTCATGATAGGCCAATCTCCGCGATCACGATGCTCGCCAAAAAATGGGGACATGACAAGTACATATCATAGACCAAAAAACTAGTTCAACTTTTGAATACATCAACTTCAAGTTTCGGTATCAATGAAAATTGTAAATCATAAATTTCTTCTATGACTAAAACTCAAAAGCTTTTGTTGCTGCTGTGTGGGTGTTGCTGAAGTAGATGGTATAGGTGCAATATCCTCAATAGAAGCCTCAATAGGTGCCTCATCCATAGTGATAGGATCAAGTTGTGTATGTGAGAAATTGTCTCTGCTGGCTGACCAACCTCACCTACGACCTCCTCATATGCTGCCACTTTCACTTCCCTTTCAACTGCTTCCCTCTCCAAATCAGGGTTCCACATCAACATCATCAGGCTCAACAATCCAATTTGAGTATGGATCAATGTCATCAAGGTCAAGTGCTTTATGTGAACCCTGCTCTTGTACCTTCTTCTCATGCAACCGAAGGTTGTACCACACATAGACAAGGTCATTCAAGCGTTTTTGAGTCAACCTACTTGTTGGTGTACGTTTTATCATCCACCGAACACTTCAGAATAAAATGTCCAAAGACACTCTATCCTCTCTTGAAAAACCACCGCGTATGCTAAGATTGCGAGAAGATCATATGGCGATTCCAAGGTTTCTTTAGTCGGGTCTCGATGTGTGGATAAGCTCAATGGCCGTTGTGATATGTTGGTAATAAACAAGGGGACTTACGTAAGCAAATCTTCACAAGTTTAGGACTTAGGGAATTTATCATTAAAGGCTCTCAATTAGGACTTTCCATGTGGATCTCAAAAAAATGGCAAAAAGGATAGGGTTTAGGAGAATCTAGTCTATGCCTAAGAACTCAAGAGACAATAAGGATTCGGTGAAGGGAATAAACCACACTTTGTTTCGCCTCCTGCAGGACAACATACGCAAAATGGGTGCAATCTTCAAGGGTTGTGAGAATAATTTTCAAACCTCGAATGAGGCTGAAGTTAAGTTTCCACAATTAAGAGCTCAGGCTAACTTTACACATCGAATGCAAATCATCCATTCGAAGAAAGTATGAGCTACACTTCACCATCGAATCAATACGATCAATCTCTCATTCAATTAACCAACTTTCAAAAGCAAATTATGTTTAATCTAATTCTAACTTTAATCTATGGCGGAAGAAGATATGCAACCTCGCTTACTATTTGATAATAAGAAGTTATTCAAGGCAAATCATGCACAAGAGCTTTTATTATTCGAAATAGTCTCAATGCAACAATCTCATATGCTGTCTCCACACAAATGAAAGTGAGAGAGCATCAGTTTATATAGAGCTTCAAAAATGAAATGAAGGGCCGAGATTAAAACAAGATTAACGGCCAAGATTATTACAACCAAACCCTAATTAGGGTTTCCCAAAATAACAAGAGTTATCCATCAGTAAACTATCAGTAGAGAGGCAGTTAAAGCTATATTCTAGGAGAGGCGTCCTTATCCTTCTGAGCAGCTATGAATCTGGACACTACTGCAATGACCTCCTCCATCGTGACAGGTGGCAGCATGCTGATCCGGAATTCGAGCTCATCCAAGTTCTCTGCACATTTGGCAAAGGTATTTGCCCATTTTGCTTCCTGCTTTCCTAAAGTCATTCCGGATGGCCGTAAGACTTGCCACCTTCGCAAAATTCTTTCTTAGAAGTGGTCCAGTAGTCGAGAAGAAAACTTCTTGAACCCCTTCGTTTCAGCTCCTCCAGCTGCATATCCTTTTCTCGGACAATCTCTTGATCAAACATTTCTGCAATTGTCATGTGAATTTTCTCCCGAATGTCCTTTACCTGCTCCTTGATTCTAAGTCCATCCACTTTAGCCTTCTCCAAAACTTCCCTACGTATAGTTACTGCCCAAAACCAGTGATTGAAATCATATGCTGCTCCTGCAGCAATCACCTTCCCAGCAACCAACTCCTCTCTTGGAGTGCCCTTCAATAGCCTGAGGCATGGAATAAGCCTCTCCTGCATATCCGGAATACCTTCCCATGTTTCCGCCATATCCATAAGTCTGGAAAGGAAGCATGAGGTTTGCCCATAAGCAAGTGCCAGTTTCTCTATGAATAATGCTGCTTCTGTGCCTTCGCTCGCCATCCAGTCCTGAGCTTCCTTGGCCGTCACCATCCCGTGCTCGACATTCCTGGTCACCTCCTGTGATGAATTGAGGAGAGGAGGAACAATCGCATTACCTTGATCAAGTGGCTGGGTCAAATGCTGTATATATTCCTTAAGACGTTCAACCTCCTTCTTATACTCTTTCTTTTTAGCCACTTCTTTTTCCAGTCTCGCTTTGATGGTCGAGACGGAATTATCCAATTCCTCAACTTCTTGGCCTTTTGAAGTTGGGCCGAGATCAACAGTGGTTATAGCATACTCCTGAGGAGTGATCTCATCTCGTGGCTTGTCCACCGTGGGTACTGCAATGTGTACGGAACGGTTGCCTGTCTCTCTCCTTTGAATGGTGGAGAATTTCTTGGCAGGCTTCTTGATTGCGACTTGCTCCAACCTTGCCAAGAAATCGGCAGTATCATCCTCCTCTTCTTGAGCTTCTGCAGGTACTTGAATTTTCATCCTTTCAATCAGCCACTCTGGAATGGTCGGCTGTTCAATCCCATCCTCTACCTGAACCTCTTCCTCATTCGGAACATCCACCACCCCTCTGAGAGCGGAAATCATTCCCTCCTCGAAATCATTATTCCGGACTTCTATCTCATTGTCTGAACCTAAGATTTCCGTGCCCGTAGGTGACAAGGGCTCCTCGTCATCCAGCTGAATAGGTTCATCATTCTCTTCCTGAACTGCAGGAGGTTCAAGCATCTCTACCAAGGATTCATCTATAGTAGCCACCAACTCGTCAATATTCCGGGATGCTGCTGAACGAGAAGATTCGCCCTTATGCCTCTTGGAAGCAGGCTCAGCACTTGGCACTATTTCCTTCCTTTTCTCTCCGATCCCGACCAAGTCCTGATGGGATGCACCGGCATTAGAAGAATATGATTTTGACTCGCTCAGTAGATCATATGTGAGCGTGATTCCTCTCTGTCTCAATTCTTGGGCATGATAGTCAACCCACCACTGAGAGTATTTAGTCACCGGTCTCATTAAGGTTGCCAGGTCTGCGTGCTCAGGTTCTGACCATTTCACTGGAGGAAGAGGTCGGCTTTCCTCGAAGCGTGGCTGGACGTGGTTCCCATCCTCTTGTAACTGATCAGGCACCCGGCAAAACTCAATTGCCCTCATGAAATCTAGTGGCATCCTAGACCACATTCTTCGTCTGACTTCATACTCATCGGCAACATTTGCCCAGAAATCTTCCAGTTCCATCCTGTGCTTGTACTTTCTCCCTTCTATTGTCCGAATATTATGATGTGGGTCAAAGTTGACCCTGGACTTGTAGGCTGTAAATGGATACCACTGGATCTCCAATCTCGCACTCTCAGCTGCCTGTGCTGATGGACAATACTCCAACATGTTCCCGATGAAAAATGGGAATGTGACAGATGCCTTCTTGGTTGGCCTCTGAATATTCTGGTACTCTTCCAACTGTCTGAGGACCTCGAGCAAGATCATCCGATTTGTCGGATAGATGGGCAATTTGTAGGGATTTCCGGTAAATCCCTGGATCCTGACATATGTGAATTTCGGGAACTGGATGAACCAAGATCCGTACTTACTGATTAAACTTTTCGCCTCATGGCTCAGCCTCTGATGCACTCCTCCTTGAAGCTTTCTGGTAATATGCATTAGGAAGGCATCATGCACCCTCCTGAAGTGAGTCTTCTCCTTCAATTGGAGCTGTGGGTAACAGTCGTAAGGCCTGAGTTCGTTCTCCCCGTTGCCAATTCTACCCTTGCAAATCAATCCTGGATACTTGTATGATCTGGCCAACAGGTATACAACATACGAACTCATATGAAAAGACTTAGTCTCTTCGAGGTTGATCAATTGCTCATGGAGGTTGTCACTTATCATCCGTGACCAGTTGAACATTTTGACACCAGAGGTGATCTCGTCTATGAAATAGTACATCCAGCTCTCGAAAAAGGCGCCTTGCGGGTTACCAGCTATTCTGTTCAGCATCAGTATGATCTCCCCAAAATCTTCCTTGAAGTCTGTCCGGCGAGGTCTCTTGGGCATCTTCTTGATTGATGGCTTAGGCTTGTCCATCCATACTTTGTTAACTGTTGTGGCGCACAAATCTGGTTGGCTGTCATATAATCTTTTGGCTTCTTCCTTGGTCTTATAGACCGTTCGTGAATGTTCCGGGATGCCGAAGGTTTCCTGGATTGCCACTTCGCCCAAGTGTGCCAAGACTCTTCCATCAGGTGCGATGATCTGTCTCTTCTGAGCGTCATAGTGGAGAGCACACTCCACCATTAATTCTGCACAATCCTTTGCCGGTGGGAATCCAGCTGCCTGAAATATCCCGTTTCTGACTACCCGTTTGGCTATCGATGTGGGAAGTCCCTTCTGCCCATACACTCTTTTCTTAAATTCATCAAAGTCAACGTGTCCGAGATCGGTGTCCACGACATTCTTCCATTTCGAAATGACCTTGGTCTCTCGTTGAGCACCCTTGCTGGCAAACTTCATTTTCAGCTTCTTTGATGGTTCGCCTGCCGTGGTCGTCAACCTGCAGTCCAAAAGATTAACATTAATACAAAGACTTTTTCAAATAATTAACTCTCGTGCCTTGGATTCGAAAATTTACTTTCAGCTGGTTAAATAATTAAATTGTTGTGAAAAAGCAAGCTGAAAGTAAATTGGATGAAGTTGAAAATTTCGCCAGAACTTCGTCAAGATGAAAGGACAGAAAAGAGATAGCAAATTCATTTGAGTGGACATCAAACTTCAGTGAAGAACTATTGGATGCAAATCAGATTTAAAAATCTGATTTTTAGAAGAAGAAGTGCACCCCTCTTGCACAGAAGAATTTCAGCTTTCAATAAATCTCTTATCTTTTCCTGCGAAAATTCTTCAACATAACACTATTTCACCTTCTAGAAAATTTGACTTTGCCTATTGATCAACCAATTGCCTGATACTTTCGAGAAAGATTAAATTTCTCTTCAGCTGTGTGTGAAAAAAAATGAGTTGCTGAAACTCATTATAATGCTGAAGGATTGAATTCGTTTTAGCAACTGCCATCTTCTTTCTCGATCTCGATTTGTTTTCATTTATTCAAACAGGCAAGTTTCCTTTTATTTTTCGACAAGAATCAGTCTCGAGCTTATCCAAGCAAATCTTACTGATCTTCAAAAATTCGATTTTTCACTTAATGTTTATCTTTGATTTTTTCGAATTTTTAAAAGAAAACATTAAATATTTAATTAAATTCATGGCGAATTTAATTTTGCTTGTTGGATTTTATCTCTGGCCGGCGTACTTTATTTTCTTCCAATTCTCGTCTGGCAAATTTGATTTTGTCCAAGGCATTTTAAATTTCCAAGTAGTTGAAAATAAATTATTAAAATATTAAAAATATTTTAATTTATTCCAACCCGTTCGTTTTGGACCCATGGCTATTTCGATTTTCCTTTCATTTTTCTTGGCTAAGAGTGTATTTTCCAATTTTATCCTTAATTTCGTCTAGCCAAGTCAAACTTAAGCCATTCCGTCGACAAACTTTATGCTAGATCCCTATTTTTCTTTGCCGAGGCGAAATTTTCCTTTACACTGAGCCTATTTTCTTCTGCCAAAGTCAAATTTTCTCTTGCTCAGTCGAATTTTTCTAGGCAAAATCCTTGTCTGGATGTCTTCATTGGGCGAATTCCTTTGACGCTTGACAAATTCTTCTTCCTTCTGGCCAAGGGCGATCCTTCCTTTCTCCTTGCCTTCTGCATTTTTCTTTGGCCAAAGTTGTCAATTTCTCAACATTTTCTCTAGATACCCACACTTAGGCAAATTTAATTTCTTTTCCACCTTTGTGTTAGGCACACTTCGTTTTATTTCTTGCCATATCCCAATCTTCTTTAGCACTGTGTCCTCCCAAACTTGGCACTTAGCTTCTCGAAAACGTCATGATTCCTAGCCAAAATCTTCATTTTTTATCTTTTAGCCTCTATACTTAGGCAAATATTCGAATTTTTTTTTCTTGGACTAGGTACCAACACTTAGCAAAAATCATTCTTTTCCCCTTCATGTGCTTAGGCGGACTTCCTTAACACCTTGGACAAGTATGGCGGACTTCATAAGTCTTTTGGACAAGCATCTTGGATGTCCCTCTTTTCTAGGGCGGACTTCAAAGCTTCTTAGCATTTGTCTCAACATTTTATCTTTTTGGAAATGATTCTCCACCTTTTTAGGCTTTCACTCTTAGCAAAATTTCGAAATTCCCCTTGGTAGGCATCAATACTTAGTAAAAATTTTGATTTTTTCCTTCTTCTACATGCCTAGGCGGACTTTGGATGGCATCTTCCAAGTGAAGGCGGACTTTAGAACCCTCTTGCACTTCCTTTCTTGTGGATGGCGGACTTTGGATGGGTCTAGGATATGCTTGGGCGGACTTTAGAACCTTTTGGCACTTCCTTTTGAAGGCATGGCGGACTTCATCAGCCTCTTGGACATTCCTCTTTGCTGCATGGCGGACTTTGGAGGATGCTAGGATGTTGAGGGCGGACTTCAAAGCTTCTTGGCACCTCTTCTTTTAATGCTGGGCGGACTTTCAAGCCCCTTGGCATGTGCATGGCGGACTTTGAAGAGTCCTAGGATATGCTCCCTCAAGGCTGGCGGACTTTCATGAGCTTCCAGACCTTCCGTCATCTTTCCTTCCCACATTTCAAGGGCCTTCCCCATGGCGAATTTCAGACTTGAATAAATTTTCATGAATTTCATCCTTCTTGAGCTGATTTCCCATGATTTCGACCTTCAGATCTGATCAATTTCGAACTGATTTTCCAGAATTTAATGTTTTTTGGGTCTGATTTTCATGCCTTTTGACTGTTTTTTCAGATTTTTCAATAATTTTTCAAATTTTCTCTTTGATTTTATGAGAGTTCTATCAAGTTTTTTGAACTTCTGAGTGCATTTTTGGAATTCGGGACCTTCTAAATATAGAAACTTTCCAAAAATAGAAACTTTCTAAAAATAGAAAAAGCAAACCCTAAAAAATAGGGAACCTTGTTTGGCCCAAAAATGCTAAAAATGAAAAATCGAAAAAGCAAATTTCCCTAAAAAATAGAAGTGTCAGAATTGGCCGAATTCACAGGCGATCTTCGTTTCCTGGGCCTTCTGAGCGCTTCCATGACGTCTACGTACTGATTCAAGCATGAATTACGGACTTGGCTCGGGCAACCCTCGGCAAACTGACTTGAAACTCTTAACAAAATGATCTCACGTAACCATTGCAAGGAGACAAAACCCTAAAAACTAGCAGGCAACTGGGGGTCCCCATTGGCGATGGGGCGATGTGTGAAAAGGTCACAACACTACTGTGTTGCTTTGTGTGAATGGCCACAAAGACACTTCAGTTGCACTCACAACCAAAAGCACTACAAGGCTGAGATAAAATGCGAATGGCAAGCTTTTGAAGATTAGGCATTGTGGCACCATAATCTTCCCACTACAAATCTGCAACGATAACAATTGCTATTTATATCTTAGTAAGGATTTTAATAAACTTAAAAATTAAAATAAATGGTAAAATAATATTAAACACATGAATTTGTTATTTGGTTGTAGATTGTCTCCTATGAATGCAAAAATTGGAAGAGAACAATGCCCCTTGGGCCTTCTTATAGCTCTGTAGCTCATCAAGTATGAGATCTTGAAGGTTATCATCATCAACCAATCTCTCAATACATGTGTTGAGACCAACAAGAACCTCTGCATCTACTTTGAAAGTAGGAGAGAAATAAAACTTGGGGTTCAAATAGTAGGCAGCAACATGAATATGTTGGTGGAGTTGTCGGTTCCACCTCCAATCAATTATGTGCCATATGGGTTCATATTTGGTCTTGTTTGACCCATACACATGTTGAATTGCCTCTTTGGCCTTATCCATGGCCTCATATAGATACCCCATGGCGTTTTGATCCCCATCCACCAATCGTAGAACTCTAACCAACAGTTTGACACCTAAATATCAAAAATTTAACAAAATCAGCAAATTGTAATATTATAAAAAAAAATAAAAAATCATTAATTGATGTTTGAAAACTTACATTGATGATCTCCTCCATGACTTTGGCAAATCTATCATCAAAAATGGTCTTCACGACTTTTGCTTCAACCTTCTTACAATAAGGACTCTCCAACCATCTTTTGCTCACAAACATGTGCTTAAGGTTGGGCAATGTTGCTAAAATACTTTGCAAGGTGAGGAAATTAGTAGCAAAGCGTGTGACTCCTAATTGGACAAGATCCTTACCATCAGTGTGCTCTCTCATGAGACTTAGGACCCATGTGTGGTTGTAGATGTACTTCATGATATTCCTTCCATCTTCAACCACATTATTCACCCAACTTAGTTTCCCTATGTTCTCAAGGAGCAAGGCAAGACAATGGGCAGCACAAGGGTTCCAAAATAGTGTCGGATGCCTTGCCTCTAGAAGTTTACCGGCTACCACATATGCAGTTGCATTGTCAGTCATAATTTGAATGACATTTTGAACTCGCACTTCCATCACCACCTCATCCAACATGTTGCACAAGGTCTCTGCATTTTTTATTTCATTGGAGGCATCAATTGATTTTAGAAATACCAGCTGTCCCCTTGAAGCCACTAAAAAATTGATGAGTGTCCTATTTTTGCAATCCATCCACCCATCAAATAATATGGTGCAACCTTTCTTTTCCTAAATTCTCCTTTGTTCCTCCACGAGTCGACATGTGTTTTGGACCTCATTCTGAAATAGTGGCCCGCTCAACTACTCATGACGACTTGGGGCCGTGAACCCCTTACTTGCCACGGTCAATGCATCGACCAACTATTCCCAATAAGGAGTAGAAGCAACATTGAACAGAATATTATTGTAGTACCAAAATCTCGCACATGCCAACTTTGCCTCATTTTGCGACTCTCTATTCTATGTAGTACTTTCCAATGAAGGTTGTGCACCAGGAGTATTACGTGGAACAAAAAAGCTAGAATTGTTGCCGCACACACTTCTTGATCCTCGTATCTGTGGCCCAATATAAGACCCCCCCATATCTCCCATGTGACCCTGTAGAACTAAAATCTGGGGTTGGGGCTGCCATTGCCTTTGCTGTTTTTTTTTTTATCTACCTTTCTTTGCTCAAATGCTGCAAGGAGTGCTTTCACCTCCCTCTCAACCTCTTAAGTAGCTTTTGTAAATGGCCTAACATCTCGACAAGGGATTCGTGCAAGGCGGTATTTGAGTCGGTTTATGCCACCACTAATAGACCTAGTGCAATGGATACAAATAACCTCTCGCATTGCACTCAATATTCCATGTTTCCAGCAAGGATCTCTTGGTTTGCCACTAGTTCTTTTACTTGCAGAAGCCATATTCTTATAGGAAAATACGAATGAAACCTAGCAAAAGGGAGACAACATAAAAAAATAGTAATACTCTTTTTTGGGTTTATAAACGCTTTTTGAAATAAATACAACAGTTTCCGTAAACAAATATGATAAATATTTCTTTACAAATGTTTGAATTTTTGAAATAAGAGCATCTACGACATGGAAGTTACATTGTATTTTTGCCATAGCCTGCATGCATGCACATTTTACCATCATTTTCCTATGAAGATACATTGGAGCACCAAATGAAGTCTTGAGAGTGTTGAAACTTGAAGCCATTACCTCTTTCATGAATCAGTTTTTCTTCCCATTTCTTCCTTTTCTATATGGCAAGTTTACATAGTGTAATCTTTGAATTAAAATTAATGTTACACTAAAGACACTAACTACAAAGTTCTTTTATTGGTATTTTACACTAAAGACACTAACTACAAAGTTCTTTTATTGGTCCACCGTCCATGGACTGCAAAGATGGACATTATAGTTCATCTGAAATTGTTATGTATATGTAGTGATGAGGAAGCTTGGAAATGGGATTCGCTGGTTACACCTACACAATGCCAAACGTTTTGAAGATCTCTAAATTGGGTGAAAAAAATCTTCTAAATATGAAGTAAGTCAAAGGTGTCCTAGTTCACTAGTTTTGTGCTTGCTTACGATGATTGGAAACAAATGATGGGCATTGTCTTGGCCTTTGGGGATAACTGAATCTTGAAATTGGATATTGTTCTAAGCTGGAACGTCTATCTAACTGTCTTGGAGGTTTGTCTGTTAGATTTAGGATCAGAATTTAGTTAAGCAAAAATAAAACAATGAACACAATAACACAGCAAGATACCTTGGGAAAACCCTCCTTCTCAAGGGAGAAAAACCCAACAAAATATATCACATATAGATTGAATAAATAAGAGCAGCACATCTGCTTTACAACGAGGCCAATTCACAAGGCCAATCTGATAAGAATATGAAGGCATCTCTCTAGATACCAATATACAAACAGCAATATCTTCTCTGTAATGTATAACTCCTTGGATATACCAATCTGCTGAAGATATCGACCTCCTACAGAAATATATGAACTCTTTTCTCGATCAATGATCCTTCCTGATGAAGGAGAAGGCAGTGCCTATATATACAACATAATAAAGACTTCTCCCAAGAGATGCGTCACTTCACAAAAGGTCGGCCTCTCCATGAAGGTAGTGTCTCACACACAAGTCGGCCACCAAAGGATATAACTCAAATGAAATGGTGCGAATGACAAGGAGGAGTCGGCCCATGATAAATAATATATATTATACAAGTGAAGCGCCTCTTCACTAATCGAATGCAATAAATAAATAGCCGAAGGCTATATGAAATTTATTGTTTATTAAATGCTTGATGCGGGAAGTATGAAACCCGATGCTATAATAACACTCCCTCTTAGCTAGGGAGGAATACTTCCTAATATCCAAGGTCATGGAGTCTCTCAACATGACACCCACAATGGCTACACCCATATGTGAAAAGAGCACATCACGAAGTCACTCAACGCGATATCAACCATCATGGCTACTCCCATGTATGGCAAAACATATGTGCACAAGTGCCCATCACGAAATCACTCAATGTGATGTCGTCATCTCATCATGACGTCCACCATGGCTACTCCCAAAGGGTGAATAAACATAAGTACAATAAAATCATCACAGAGTCTTTCAACGTGATGTTGTCACTCAACATGACATCCACCATGGCTACTCCCAGAGGGTGGAAACAAGGGCTTTCACCTCAAATTTCTCTCACAAAGAAAGATGCACTAACAAGGTCTTACACCTCAAATTTCTCTCGCAGAGAAAGATGCATTAACAAGGGCTTACACCTCAAATTTCTCTCGCATAGAAAGATGCATTAAAGCAAATCACAAAAGATCACTGATGCTGAGTCTCCCTCTCAACTAGGGCTTCATTCTCCACAACTCCAAGCTTGTCTCGAAAGTGCACAAACTTCACTCTGGGGAGAGGCTTGGTGAGAATATCAGCTGACTGCTCATCAATACAAATGTATCTCAACTGGATGGCTTTCCTCAATACCATATCTCAAATGTAGTGGTATTTGATCTCAACATGTTTTGTTCTGTCATGAAACACTGGATTGACAGAAATCTTCACACAGCTTTGATTATTACAATGAGTAATAGTTGGCTCCAATGATTGTCCAAAGTCCAAACAATCCTGCAAGGAGCTTACGAAGCCACACTGCTTCTCGAGCTGCCACACAAGCTGCAATATACTCTACCTCTACGATGCTTGGTGCCACTGACGACTGCTTCCTGCTACACCAAGAAATCATTGCAGATCCCAAATTAAAGCAACAACCAGAGGTGATCTTCCGATCAGCTACACTTCCTGCCCAATCAGAATCAAAATATCCTTGCAACTGAAGATCTGCACTAGAATTATATCTCAAGCCATATCCGACTGTGCCATGCAAGTATCTTAGGATATGCCTCGCTGCAACTAGATGTATTTGCCTTGGTTCACACATGAACTGACTAAGTGCACTCACTGTATAGCAAATATCTGGTCTAGTATTGACTAGATACATCAATGATCCAATCAATTGCCTGTACATAGTAGGATCCACCAGATCTGAACTAGTTGCAGACTCACTCAATTTCTTCAAATTTGTTTTCATCGGTGTAGACATGGATTTGCAGTCCATTATCCCAAATCTCTTCAAGATGTCTATGGTGTACTTCCCCTTGAAGCTCCAAGAACTTGCATCAACCTTCTGACCTCCTTGACAAGATTGTCTGCAAAGCTTGCCTTAGAGAAAAGGTTTTCCAATGCCCTCTGTAGAGAATTCAGGATAGTCCTCTACGACTTCATCCCAGATCACTCTAATCTGAATAGGTTTGCAGAGCTACCAATATCAAATCCGGATGACTAACTTGTGCAATTCTGTTCTCAACTGCTGAAGAGGTCTTTCAAGGATTTAGCACCTATCCTTGCAACACTGCAACCTTCACTTCTTCTTAGTGAGTCACAAAACTCCCTCTTGATCCCTGCCTCAGAGATTGCAAAGAAGTCTTCTGGAAGTGAACTCCCCTTCATTGACTGATCTCAGAACCTTAATCCTATTCCAAGACATGCTCACAACTCGAGCCTTGAATCCTCAGAATTTGACTCCCTCTGAATGTCATTTCCTCCTCTTTGAAGTAACTGATCACAATGACAGTCTGTAGTGATTCTTTTAGTGTCTTCATCTTTCTCAATCTTCTTGCTGATGCAAACTCTCCATCCAAGGCTGACTTGGCCTTGTGCCCTCGAGAGATGTCTATAGATATGTTTCGCCAACTCAACTTTAAGGCAGCAAGCTAAGACTCCATGCTTGATCATGTCTCTAGTCGGCATGACTTCCTCACAGGATGCCTCAAGCTTTAACTCTCTAAGCAATCTCTCATCACCTTTTTGCTCCTCGATCCGTCCTAGAAGCGTTTTAGAGAGATTACCAATACCCGGGGACCCATCCCAAAAAAATCCCTCGGGTAGGAGGGGCGAGCCCATATAGGGACGCTTACATGAATTTTCCCCAATAAAAAAAACATCCGATTAAGCAAACATTGATACTCGGGGACGATGCCGTCGGGGACGGCCCCTACGTTTTGAAAGCCAAAAACATGAAATTTAAAAAGGTCGGCCCTGCCTACGTGGCATGTGTGGGGCCAAGTGTTTTAAGAGTATAGTTACAAGACTCGCCCAAACTCGGCGAGTACTCGCGAGTCCCGAGGCGAGTGACCCTGAACGAGTCCCAGAGACTTGGCTACCGAGTACTCGCCGAGACTCGCCAACAGCGGACTCGGCAAACTCGCCGAGTTTTGTGCCTCAGACTCGGCCATTTTAATTAAATTTTTTTAAAAAAATTGCAATCTTTAATTTACAAATTTTTTAATTAAATGGTGTGCGCCATGAAGGTTTGTGTGGTTTCGAAGGTCTTCATTTGGGCTTGGTGGCGGGGGCTCCGCCCCTCGACCCCGCCCTGTATCGCGACAGGGAGCGCGCCCAGGGCGCTGCCCCGGGACCTCGCTAGGGGCGCGCCGCCTCCCCTCGACCCCGCTGGGGGCGCCCCCGTGCCCGCCCCCCAGACCCCGAATTGCCCCAGACTTGGAGCATGAGGGGCGCCTTCTGTGAGGGCACCTCGATCCTGTTGGGGTGTTTCCCCCAAAACCTCATTAAAACTATAGGTCTAAGCATGTTATAGGCCAATGATGAATCATGATCATTAAACCTACAAAATACATATCCCCTGTTGCAAATCTTTGCATCTTTTGCAGTCAAAGCCATAATCAAGGATTATCTTGTTCCATACATTAGACATACGATATTGTATTTTGATTTTCATAACAAACTTTAAACTATATGGCAGCAATGTAGCCTTTGGGCATTTTGATATAAGTTTATAAATTATAACTTGGAGGTTGTTTTATGATTTGTGTAACTGTATGTTAATTTTGAATGCGTATTGACTATTGACTTTGAGTATTGGCATAATGTTGAACACAAATGTTATATGTTAATGTTCTATAATGTGTATCATGCATGCCTTATTCATGTTATCTATTAAATATTTAAAATTTCCCTATATTTTTAAATTTTCCCTATATTTTTATATAGCCGTCCCCTGCCGTCCCTAATTTTGGCCTCAAAAATCGGAAACTTGGGGACTCGTCCCGTCCCTCTCCGAAACTTGGGGTAACCTTGGAGATTACTAATAGTTTATAAAACCATCCCAGGGAGAAATACGAAAGCTAGAAGCATACAAGATTCACTATCCCAATGTTATATCATGAATTAATAACCACATAAAAGATTCATGAACATTAATCAAACATGAAATACATATCTTTTAATTGATGGTACACCATAGAGTTGGATCTGTCACTGTGTCTCATCTTTGCCACCTTCAGTGTTGCCATCCTTGATTTTGCACCTATTATAGGAACCACATCTCGGAGTTTGCAGTGACCCACAAATCGTCTCCAAACACAAGTAATAACCAAGGCACCAATGCTTCCCAGATCTCAGATTGAATAGACGTTCTCTCTTTAACTGGCCCGATAAACATCATTGTATTAGAGGCGAATCCCTCTTCTCTAGACTGCCGAATATGATGCAGGAGGAATATAAAACAGAGACCACTTTCAGAACTCATATCCTCAGTGATTAACTCCTAGAAGCTGGGCGACACCTCCAGTATTGATTTCTCGTAGTCTTTCCTTCACCTAAACGTACGCTATGATTTGCTTGACTTATTCTTCTTTACGCAGACCTGACAGCATGAAGGAGCGATCTCCTTAATATTTGAATGTGGTCTGAAGACCATTTAAATCTTATTCCGTTGCTTGACCTAGGTAACTGCATTATGCAAATATGACCACGACCTGCAGCTTCAGAATCGTGCTGGCAACTCCAGTAAGCAACTCCAAGAATATAATATCCTAGTGATGTCTTCCGCACAGCTGATTCAATACATATATTGGCTGTGGATGAATATACAATCATTCAATGACGATAGAAGAATGATGATAGCCACAACCCGTCAGATAGAATATGAGCAAATGCCTGATGCAACCGATGGCTTCAGTCATGAATATGCATGGCAATACAAATTGCCCAGAGTACACATAGCGTCCAAGAGACAGACTTAAGATTATTGCCGCTAACTTTCCATTCAGATAGTCTAAACAAATACAAGCCCGTAAACCATAACCTAACTCATACCATATCTCCTTCAGACTGCTTAGCAATTCCGATCAAATCTTTTCTTAGACCCGCTCTGATACCATGTTAGATTTAGGATCAGAATTAAGTTCAGCAGAAATAAAACAATGAACACAATAACACAGCAAGATAGCTTGGGAAAACCCTCCTTCTCAAGGGAGAAAAACCCAACAAAATATATCACATATAGATTGAATAAATAAGAGCAGCACATCTGCTTTACAACGAGGCCAATTCACAAGGCCAATCTGATAAGAATATGAAGGCATCTCTCTAGATACCAATATACAAACAGCAATATCTTCTTTGTAATGTATAACTCCTTGGATATACCAATCTGCTAAAGATATTGACCTCCTACAGAAATATATGAACTCTTTTCTTGATCAATGATCCTTCCTGATGAAAGGAGAAGGCGGTGCCTATATATACAACAGAATAAAGACTTCTCCCAAGAGATGCGTCACTTCACAAAAGGTCGGCCTCTCCATGAAGGTAGTGTCTCACACACAAGTTGGCCACCAAAGGATATAACTCAAATGAAATGGTGTGAATGACGAGGAGTCGTCGGCCCATGATAAATAATATATATATTATACAAGTGAAGCGCCTCTTCACTAATCGAATGCAATAAATAAATAGCCGAAGGCTATATGAAATTTATTGTTTATTAAATGCTTGACATAGGAAGTATGAAACCCGATGCTATAACAACAACATTGTCTTCCTTGACGAATCTTGAAATTTATAATTGTCCAACTCAGACACCATGGTGGCTACTAACCAAATCTATAGCCTAACTCTTTTTTCTATTTATTTATTTATCTAAAATTGATATTAGAAGGCAACAATAGCTCAATCATCCTATATAAAATATAGAGAAACACTTTCATGTTTATTGATTTAATGAATACCAAATATTCCTATCTATTTTGAATTTTCTTTCCTTTTTCTGCAATGACATTGATATGGGTTGCCTACTGAGGCATAAAACTAAACTTATGCATGCATTTGGTAATCATTTGATTTTTTTGAAAGAAAGTCACACGGGGAAAATATTATAAAATAGTGACTATGAAACTATATGTGCATAAGGAAAACATTTCGTAGCATCTTATTGTTACAACTTACAAGTTACAAACTTACAACTATTGTGTTCCAAAGTTTAAATCTATGAAATTGTGCATTTCTGTGATATTGTCCAATTCATATAGCATTAATATAAATAGAATAATGTGGATATATATTTATTGTGTTAAATAAACACTAAATACTGTGTAAAATTGATGTTAAAACTTAAAATCCAAAGATATCATTTTGAAGTGGTTAGAACTCAGAGCAAACAAGGGACCTCGACTAATTATTCAAATTTTATTACATAGATATGAATCACGATACCTGCAGTCCTGCCACCACCTTCACCATGCCTTTAGTCTCTATTTGCGTTGTCAGACTCAAACAAACTGTCATGTCTCCCGAAATGGTAACCTCAAATAAATTGTACATTGAGATATAAGGCATTGAAAACACAAATAAATAAAATACATATTGAGATAAATATTAACAATTCAATATTATTATAAATTCACAAGATAATATTATACTTATAGTCATCAACTATAACAAAATAATTATTAACAGCCTGATATTATTATGATATAATGAAATATATTAATATATATAATATAGACATAAAATAATAATGATAAGACATAAAATATTGATGTAAACAACAACAATGAGTATTTATTTAATGAATGAGTCAAGTATCGTAAATTATAACTGATGGGGCAGCGTTCCTAATTATCTATTAAAACAAAATCCAAGTCAGCACCCTTAGCGATCAGCATAGAGGTGCGATCCTTCCCAAAAAGGCAGCAAATAAAGAGTCATGTCCCTTGCTAGTGATCAAATATTTAAGAGGACTGCTGCAGAATAAAGGGGGGGAGAAAAAGAAAAGAAAGACCAACACATTGATGAAGAAGACACAGAAATTATAAATAGCCCGATTGATAACAAGGAAGCAACGATTCCTTAATCAAGGGCACAGCATTTCAGGTTTTATAGAAGGGAACTATTTGGGGAAGAAAGAAGGTGAGTAAGGAATCAGAAAACGTAGAGAGATACAACAAATCAGGTGAAGTTATTCACTAGCCGTTAATACTTAGCATGTCCAAATATCAAACTAGATGATTGTTCAAGCAATAAATGTCTGAATATACTATGCAGTAGTAACTATACCCTGCGATTCCTTTAATATGTACAATAGACTGTCTTTATCGCCAGATCTGATTGCTTCTATGCTATGACTAACATTTGAATGACTCCAGCCAATAAGTCTGAACTTTAGTATGCTAACCTCATACAGTGTAGAATCGGATAAACCAATATTGCTGCAATTCTGAAGTGTAGTTCTGATTTCTGTATCCATCGATCCATTGTCCTCTTTGCAAATGCATGTCCATGTGTGCTATTTACATATTAGTAGTAAGAAACATTGACAGGGCTAACAATATGCATGATATATGAATGTTTCTCCATCAACTTAGAAGTGAATATATAAACTAGATGTTGCTTATTGATTTCCTGATTATTAGTGCATTTATCTCTATAGTATTGTCATGATTATAATTGTTCTAGATTTGATACTGAATTAAGAATCAATGATAAGTGCAAAAGTATTTGAATGCTTAAAGATTGTCTGAGTGTTTGCAAACCTGCTCGGGAGGAAGGGACTGAGAAAAGTGGTGCCTAGAAACCCCACTCAAGATCCGCTCGGATCAAGGAAGAGATGGGCCATGGAGGGGTGGTAGGCCTAGACCACTTATAAGCTTTGTTGGCTTCCCCTAGTAGGTTAAGTGTCTTCCGAGGTGATGACATGGGTAGAGAAAGCAGGTACAAGTCGCCGAGAAGAGAGGGTTATGGTATACAACCTCTTGGGTTTGGCAAAGGACTTCGAGCGGATCTACCCATACCACTCCTCCTATGTCTTAATAGTTGCATTTGTGATTATGTTTATACTTGGATATCTAGATATTAATGCTAATAGACATATGTATATGTGGAAATATTGTTCATGTGGTGAATGCAGATTTCAATCCAAGATTACTTCATTAAAGCAAACATTCATTTGAAAAGAAGAAACCCTAAACCTAATCAACAAGCGAGTTCTAGGGCAAAGCAGAACAAGGGACATTACACAAACCGAAAACCCCTAAAAATAAATCGCAACTCCTATTTATAATTTTTTGTTGGCTTTTGGATATGTTTTTGGTGAGTTGAGGGCAAAAAATCGTGAGTTTTTCCGTTTTTTTCAAGTAAACTTGCTGTGTGTTTTTATCTTTACTAGGCGTCGAGTAAAGCTGTGATTAACTCGCCAATCCTTTCCATGTGCGATTATTTGTGAGTTTTAATTTGAAGCGCCAAGTTTTACAAGTAATTACCAACTAGTTGCACTTTATTGAGTGGATGAACGAGTTTGTACTCTAGTTTCGCTTAGATGAAGACGAATAAGCAACCTATTGAAGCAAAATCAGAGAGATACGAGTTATAAAATTATAAATCAAATGTCATGTTGTCAATCATTGACTCAATGCTATCATATATCTCTCCCCAGCATGGTTTATCCTTGTCAACAAAATTGATCGTACTCAAATGGGCTTGGTGAAACTAAGATATTCCACATGATCCCACCAAGTGCCATTTAGGATCATCTACTTTAACATTGATTGCACACTCAGTGTTGGATTGCTTGCATACAAATCAAAGTTGGCTGATGACCATGCTAGAAAATGCCTCCTACACCTTCACAAATTGTCTCAAGATGATTGCGT
Organism: Sequoia sempervirens; assembly: GCA_007258455.2. Taxonomy (NCBI): domain Eukaryota; kingdom Viridiplantae; phylum Streptophyta; class Pinopsida; order Cupressales; family Cupressaceae; genus Sequoia; species Sequoia sempervirens. The sequence continues at coordinate 22,499 of VDFB02037889.1, read as the reverse complement.
TGGAGGCAAATTGGGTAACAACAACCTATTTGAAAATAAAAATAAAAAATAAAAAATAAAAAGAAGTTATTAAAATGAAACAATTTTTTATTGTTTCACTTACCTTAGCAACTCCAATTTTGAGAATGATTTGAATATGGCCCATGTCATGTGATTAATTGTTTCACTTACCTTAGCAACTCCAATTTTGAGAATGATTTGAATATGGCCCATGTCATGTGATTGGTGATGAACATTTGGACCCTTTGGCCTCACCATACACTTGTTTGATCAAATTATTTTTTCTGCCCAACATTTGTAGCATTAGGTTGAGCAAGTGGACAATACAATTGTAATAAACAACCCCCAATTTTTTTTGTTTTTTTGTTTATTCTGATTTTTCCCTGTTTCTACGAACTGCTGTTTGTGGTTGCTGAGTATGTTTCAGGTTTGTATGAAGTTTTTCTCACATTGCCATTCAACATAAGATGATGCCAATTGATGCATAAAATAAGACAAATGAAAAACCACAAGTACTAGCTGGAAGTAATTTTCAGTCACAACAAATACCAAATTTTATTGTGTATTTTAGGAGCAGAAATACAAGTTTATATCAGAAGTTTCAAAGGCCTTCAAACCTGGATTTTAGGGCACAGCAGTAGCAAGAAAACCCTCCTCAAAGCCAACGGTCAGCACCAAGAATGATATCTTCACCTCCAAGAACCAAGAGCTCCCAACGCAGCAAGTGAAAACTCCATTTCCAACCATCAACACCAAACAGAAATAAGGTTTCAAACTTAAAACCCCAGCTCCAGAGGCCGTACCAGCAAGAGGGGCGATCTCCTCTAATAAATCCAAATCAGCACCATAAATTCTGAGCCAATACTTGATGGAAGCGCCTTTGCAAGGGTCATCTAAGGATTAAATACCCATTTCAATACCTCTCTTCGTTTCAGACTTATGAGCAAAGAGGTGAATCCCAGGTTCTTTCAAAAAGCACCAGAAAACTGTAAATAACACACCAAACTGAAGGATAAAGCCACCACACCAAAAACCAGCTAACACCACCCAAAAAACTACTGAAATTCAATCAGAAATATTGATAAATCCTCATCCTTTAAGCCCAGTTGTGATCTCTGTATGAAATCACCCAACACAAGCCTGAGCAGATCTCTCACTGCCAAGGCAAGTATTAGAATCTGAGGAGCTACTTCCTCAATCCCGTGCTTCAATACCCTGGCAACACACCAGCAGCATATCCCTGTAATTTCCAAACTCATGCATGCTCAAATGAGCCTCCAAAATGATCTTTTATCAAAGCTTGAGTTAGGGTGCACCTCAAACCCCTAAAACCCACGCCTTATTTCATGAACTTTTGATTTAAATTTAATTTTTTAATCCTTTGTCTTCAATATCATGGGCGCCCAAGAGGAGAGACATTATAATTTAATATTACCCTTTAAAAACAACTTAAAGTTGTTGAACTAGGCGTCCATGATCACCTTTTTAAATGACCCCCTTATGGCCCCTTTTAATTTTAAAATATAAAGTCACTTTATTAAGCACACATTTTGAGACATAAATCAAATATTTAAAATAATTTCCTTAAGTGACTTTATCATTTGAATATGCTGCACTGACAAGCTTGATCGGGTCCAGTGTTCCAAAAATAGACTTACTATTTTTAGTAAGTACTAAAAATAGTAAGTTACTGTCCAAAGGCTCAAATTGGAGAGTAACTGACATCGCACCAAGGCTCATTGTTGACAGTGAACATCCAACTGGCCCTGCTAAAAAATGTGAAGTCTTGGCTAACCTTAATGGACTTACTATTTTTAGAAAGTCCTAAAAATAGTAAAATGCACCCTAAACTTGAGCCAGAGAGAGACTGAGACGCTCGAGAAGGGTCACCAAAGACTAAAACGCTGTACTAGACCCCCTGCCAAAATTAGCACTTACTAAAAATAGTAAGTGTACCCGAATCAACCCTAATTGAAAGGGGACATGGTAAAAAGGGGACATTACAATAATTGTCCAAAAGATCTATGAATAGTGTGTCTCAATCAACAAACCAACTGCTTTGCTGCTTTGCAATTTATTGCGGTTTGTTCTTGGACAACCTTTTTAGGTCCCACTTCTTGAATGCCCTGTATGAAGATGTCAGCAATAAATTGCACATCCTTCATCTGCGCCTCGCAATCCACATCTTTCAAAAATATCACCCCTCTAGGTGACATTGGAATTGTGTTGATCAAGGGAAACAATGAACACCTTTGTCTTGATTTCAACTCCTTTGCACACCACCTTCCCAAAATCTAAGTCTTATACTCTTTTGGAGCCTCATTAATTTTCCTCCCCTATTTGCATAGAGGCATCTTGCAATTTATTGATCAACAATATCTTGGGAGTCATTTTGAAATGACTTTTCCATTTGCCCCATTGTTCCTCTATGTGTAGTGGGTACTTCTTCATGCATGGCAAAAATGGGTGGGTTGTATCACAACTTTGGGAATGTTAAGAGATGGGGTAGGAGGGGGATTCCTTGATTGAGATTCTCTTCTTACCAAAGGATGACTTGATCTAAGGGCAATTACTCCTTTTGCTTGCTTTTTCTCTTGTATATATTTCAACACTCTAGATATTGGCGTAGGTGTATCCTTCTTGCTTGAGCAAGATTTGATGCCCATGCAGAGAATACCACACAATTGGGCTTTCACTTGATTGTATGAGCTTGTATATTTCACACCACACCCATTGCAAATCCAAGCATATGTCTCACCACTTGGAACTTGCTCTATCATGTTAACATACTTCAACAAGGGTGAATTTTGGTTTGTTTTGGAGCAAGGTTGGCTCATGGAGCTAGAATTGGTTGCCATTGTAATTAATCCCTATGGTGATAGTGATACATTTGGAAAACAACACATTCAAATCAAATAAAAACTAAAAAAATTCCCATTCATTTCAACATGGAAGATTGAAAAACAAAACAAAAGAGTTCATAGAAGAAAAAATGGAAAAAAAACATGAAAAAAACTTACCTCCAATTCAAGAATCTTCCTCAGGATCTCCTTGGCAACAAATGGGCTCTTGCACAAGTGTAGGAATAGGAATCCAACCTCTTTGGAATCTTCAATGATCAATCTTCAACTCTATATGTGTAATTCTAATCAAGAATGAGAATGAGGCAAGTGCTATGTGACTTTTTCCCCAAGAGAAGAGAAATTTATGAAATAACCATTTAGCATTAAAAGGGAGATAGAAAAATAAAGGATTTTATGATCCTTTAGTTAAAATGGAGATTAATAAAGAATATTTATTAAAAATCTTTTAAAAGGGGAGGAATAATTATTTATTTAAATAATTATTAAAAAGGTAACACTTGTGAAAGGTTGTGATGGTTTGGAAACCACCCCTTGAAAGGTTGTATAAAGAATTCATCAAAGACTTGGAAAGGGCATGTAGATCACTCAAGGAAGAAAAAGGTGGTTTGGTGGGCGATGGGCATGGGAGAAGGGGCACATAGTGTGTGTCCAATTCGGGATACAATGTACACTCAGGATTGTCCTGGCTAGAGTTGATGCTTGGGAATCATGCATGTTGGTTTTGAATAAGAATTGGTTCCTCCTAGATGTGCCATAGCTATGAGGGTCAAGACCATTGAATTCTTCCTAGGGTGAAAGTGGCCTTTCCAAGTGTTGTGATTCAGATAAGTATTGGAAACCCTTGATGTTAAAAGACATTGGGAACAATATATATATAAGCATGGGGACGCCCCCCCCCCCCAAAAAAAAAATCCCCACGTTTTCGAGACGGGGACATCTTCTGGTCTTGGGGGAGATGCCCCCCATCGGAGCTCCACCTCCACCCAGTCATCATTGAGACGCCTAGGAAGTTTTCGGGACATTGGGACATCACGGGAACGCCCAAACATCTCCTGCGACAAGCAAGTGCCAAAACAAAAAAAAAAACTCTTTTTTTTATTTGATTGCCCAAACCCTAACCCTGGCCAATGGGCTTCACCCAACCCTTCCAAACCTTATAAGACCCCTTCAAATCCTCACAATCACTCACAAATTCATTCCAACATCAAAGTGGAAAAGGAGCAAAAGAGTGAGCGAAGGAGTGGAAGAGTGAGAGTGAAGGAGAAAGTGCAAGAAAGTTAAGGAGCAAGAAGAAGAGGAAGAAGCTTAGAAGAGGGATTCTACATCAAGTTGGGAGGATTTTTCAAGCAAAAGGTAGGATTCCATATTTGGTTTTTTTGTTTTTTAATTTTTTTTAACTAGTTTCATATTCTAATTCACATTTTAATTTGAATTTTTGTTCATAATTTCATAGACATGGCTGCAAGTGCATTAGCAAATAGCATATTAAATTTTAATTGTTCAATGTTAATTATTCATATTGTCATCAAATTTTAAACTTTTGTCAAACTAGGATGAAACTTTTGTGTATCCTTTGCTTCTGCGCTTTGTGTGACTTGAAAAACAAAAGTGAAATCCTTGGTTGACAAAGATTAAGAACAAAGATTTTTATTTGTGTATCCTCTACTTCTGCACTTCGTGCGATCTAGAGTAAGAAAAACAAAAAGAAAATCTGTCTTAATTCTTTGCGTTATGCTACGTAGCTGCATGCATAGTTTGAATTTTAAACTTTTATATTGTTTATTGCAATGTCACAATGAGTTCTCATGGCATGAGTGAGGATGAGGTTGAGGTTCACTCTCACAATGAAACTGAATGTCATTATGCACCCGAGGTTGATGAAAATCTAGAAGCAGAGAGGGGTGACCGTTTGATCCAAACCACTAGTTAGTGTAGCTGCAAATATGAATTGACCCTCCACATTACTGGAAGAGTATGCTAAGGGTCTTTTTGATCCCAAGTCTCCTTTGAAACAATTTGCAACAAAATTATGGAGCAATTCTAGGACATTTGGGGTCACAAGGTTGTGGAAGTGCCACTTTTGTGGCCTTGAATGGTTTGGCAGCTTACCAAAGTTAATGCCCACCTCCATGTCCGAGGAAAAGGTGTGGAAGCATGTAAGTTTTTGGCGTCACCGAATAACTTGAAATTCAGGGCTGAGATATGTAGGCTATGGGGTGTTGGTGGTGAAGACAATGCAACTATACCTATATTTGTTTCTTTGTCTCATAGGCCAAGGGGTAAGCAGAGCGAGCCACATGGTTCTAATTCTACTTTGCAGAGGCAATTTACATGTATGCTATCTTCTGCTTTAGGGGCCCATGCCCTAGAGGCTAGGGGGAAACACAAGTTAACAACTGATGCTTCTAAACCAATAGCTGAATTATTCAATGTGTAGATGAAGGATGATGCAGATGATGCCATTGGAAAATACTTCTTCGCCAATGGCATTCCATTCCATGTGGCTTGATCTCCTTATTATAAGGAGACGATGGCGATGGTAGTAGGGGTAAGACCATCATACGTGCCACCAAGGGAGACAAAATTGAGGACCATAATCTTGGATAAGAGCTATTCCAAGATAAATGTGTTAATGGAGCAGATGAAGGAATTTTGGGTGGCAAATGGATGTGTGGACAAACATTAGGCATCGTCCACTCATCAATATCATGGTTACATGTTCAAAGGGCCCATATTTTCTTAAGGCAATTGATTGTTTAGGGCATCACAAGGATGTCAATTTTTCAGTTTCAGATCCTCAAGGATGCTATTGAGGAGGTTGGGCCACAAAATGTGGTCCAAGTAGTGACAGATGCAACCCATGTGTGCAAAGTTGTAGGGAAATTTATTGAGACAACTTATAGACACATTTGGTGGACTCCTTGTGTGCATGCCATGAATAATGCACTCAAGGACATGGGGAAGATTGATTGGATGAAAGCAATGGTCAATGATGCTAGAGTGCCACCCTTCACTCCCTTAGGTGGTGTCTCATTGGCTCCCAATTGCTCATCTTCTGAATCACTTTGTTCGCTGCCTTGGTCATGATCAGATTTCTCCTCTTCCTCACTACCAGAAACTATCTCTATATAATGCAACTTTCCCTTACCAAGACACTTGTGTCCTAGTTCCCAAGGCTCCCTACAATTGAAGCACAATTTCTTTCTTCGCAACTCCTGTCTAGTCTTATCATCCAATCTGTGTTTCTTGGGCCACTCTTTTTGAAATGGTTTCTTGCTTTTGTCCTTCTAAGAGGTAGAACCCTTTGATGGAAATTTGTTCTTCAAATTGGCAGAATCCATGTCCCTAGCTTTCTTGGTTGCCTCCTGTAGCAAGCTAGGATTGAGTGCTTTGATCCAACCCCTTAGAGGGTCCACCAAGCCATCCATAAACAAAACCAGCAATCTTCTCTCTGATATATTAGTAACTGACACAAGAGTCTCTGGAAATCATCAATGTAATTGTCAACCAATCCCCATTGTTTCAATTGAGCCAACTTCTTAAAATGGAGCTCAAGATCCTTGTTATCAAACCTCTCGATTAACCTTTCCGTAGACTCAGCATAGGATGTGATTTGATCATGGCCCATGGTGACCATACCATGATGCCACCACTCGTGAGCAATTCCATCTAGATGTATGGCAGCGTATTTGATCGCTTCATCTTCTAGCATCGGATTACGCTGGAAGTATGTGTCAACCTTCTGAACCCAAGCACGTGCTAAAGTCTTCCCTAAACCATCAAAGAAGGGCAAACTCAACTTACCAACCTTCCTCCTAAGGTCATTGTGGTGCCGTTTGTTGCCTTTGTTGGACATATGTCTCATCCTAAGGTCCATATAGTTACAGAGGGAGATATCATGTTGAAAACCTGGACCTGCATCAACCCAATCCTATCTAAGTTGATCTTGCATCTCTATCAATGTAGGCTCATTGCCTTCCTGAGGCTTTACTCTGGGTGGGAACACAGGCATTAAAGGCCTTGAATTAGCTAGTGCAGTATGCTGATTTGGAGTCCTGTTATTAACCAAATTATCCCCTTGGCCATTATTGCCTCCATTATTGCCATTTTGGTTATTATTGTTATTGTTGTTGTTATTGAGCAAGGTCTGTGCCATCAAATCCATCAACTGAGCCATACACTGATTTGTTGTTCTTTGTTCTGCCAACAATGTATTAAGAAGGTTTGTAGGATCCCCTCTATCACCCATCTCTGCCTCTCTATGTGCACCACCTCTTGTAGAGGAATCAGGACTGCTAGCACCACTATCGGAGGAAGATCTCTGATGTATCCCCAATATACCTGAAGCGGTTTCCCCTTCCGGAACCTGATTGGGTTGTCACTGTCTCCTTAATTCTCTGTTATAATATCTTCTTTCTCTGTCACTCATGAAAGCCACAGGCTGGCAAGAAAACCAGCTCTGATACCACAGTAAAATCCCTTCTTAATTTTGAGTACATTTTTTTCTAATTTTATTGTTGCAGATGGTCATGCAATTTGTCAAACAGTTACCAGCTTATTGTTCAGGGTTTGATACTTGGTTGATAGGTTTGCATTTCGAAGGTTTGAATGTTTAAGATAATAATAAGAGCATTCATACAGAGGATAGCAGAGATAACAGATAACCATTCAAATAATGACCAAGATTAAACCATTTCCTTCATACATTAATCAGTTTCAATACAGATAAATAACAATTTCTGACCTTAGATAAGAGACGCCTGTAACTAGACATGAATGATGATATTTAATGGTCAATTCCCAAGTTCCAATTGGCACGATAAGCTTTATGCCCAGCATTGCAATTCGTTGGCATAAAGGCTGCTGAATATTCCTGAAATGGCTGTGTAGACCCCAAACATATTTTTTTGAGCATTTACCGTCTCATTAGCAACTTGGATAATGACAACTCCTTACAGAAACCCCACGATTTTCCTTGAATATTGGTCTGTACAAGTCCACGACTCTTTAAGAGGAATAAATTGTTGTTCTTGGGTAATTTATGATGCCACCCCAAGGCTCACAACATTCATCAAAGCCTGGCGGCACTATATAAGATGTATTGGCCTCTCTTCAAATTGCAAATATGAAGGTTGCAATAGGTATAAGGTCATGATTCCCCTGAGTATGAAATCGTTCTCTACTTTTGAGAATTGTGATAGATATATTGACCAACAATGTATGAGAAAGAGTTTGTATTTGAAATGAATTGGATATATCGTTGACACTGCAAATTTGTCTCCAAAGGAGACTTCACAAATTTGGAATTGATTTGCAATCCACAGGCTAGGGTGGATAGTTTCACCGCTAAACCTTGCAACCATCAAGCTCCCTGAGCTTCACAACCAACCATGAAGGAAAACAAGAATCCTCAATAATCAAATGAGCCTCCAAAATTGTATTTTGTATCTTCCCGTGAATAGGCCCTCAATAATATTTTCCCTCCTTTAATAATTTAAATATTTGAACTTTAGAGGAAATATAATATTAAAGTGACTTTTAATATATTAATATTTTACTTAAGTCAATAAACATTAATTAAATAATATTATTCATAACATTTGACTTTAGGACGAATAATATTAAATAATTAATAATCGATTACCTTAATTAAAAATAGCGCATGGGAATCGTATAGGTTATTCACCTCAGGAGCTGTTAGTTGGAAGGGGACATTACAATGTAAGCCATGAAGACAGGGCCCTTGCAATTAAGGCACGTTCATCTACCACTCTTTGGCATATAAGGTTTGGTAACCTTAGTTTGGGTTGTCTTTTTGCCTTGAGTAAACAAGACATGGTGTGAGGACTTCCCTCCATGAAAAAAATAGTTATTTGCTTCAACTATCTTGCTAGGAAAGAACATTGGACTTCTTTTCCTACTATAGAAACATGAGCCTCTAGTCCCCTAGATTTGGTGCATATCGATTTGTGTGGAATAGGGACATCCAGTCATAGTCGTGCACAATATTTTTCAGTGTTTGTGGATGATTATATTAGAAAAATGTGGGTCTATTGTGTGACTAGCAAAGATCAAGCATTTACAAAAATCAAAGAATTTTAAGTCCTTGTAGAAAATTCATCCAGTAACTCCCTAAAGGCTATCCACCTAGGTCAAGGGGGGGAATTCACTAGTGTGGAGTTAATGAACTACCTTCAACATGGGATTAAGAAGCAGTTGACCACAACATATATGCCTCAACAAAATGTAGTTATAGAGAGGCATAATTGTACCTTAATAGAAATGGTGCGATGTATGTTAAAGGATCTAGATCATGGCAATAGATTCATGCATGGTGATATTTGGGCGATTTGTGCCTCTCGTATCTGTCCGACAATAATTGCAGATTTCCTGGCCATATGCTTGCCACCATCTATTCTACTTGTGGATACCATTCTCTTTTCGGAAAAATGGAAATTAACCCTAAAAAAAATGAAAAAAAAATTAAACAAAACCCTAGCAACAGTAAATGTGTTGAAACAAAGAAAAACTAAATAAAGCAAATTACTAAAAAACCCTAACAGTAAATAAAAATAAAACCAAAACAAAAACATAAAACCTAAGCATCTTTTTGAAAATGCCTTGAAGATAAAACAGAGTACAAAAACAAAACATACCGCTGAAAATACTGCTACTAGGAGCCGAATAAGAGCTGAAATTAGTGCTCAAATATCTGCAAACTCTTCCTGGATTATTGCTAAAAAATAAAAACAGTTGAAATTGAAAATGCTGAAAAATGTGAACTTTTTAGGGCCAGACAGTATTATGCAAGCACAGCCAAGTTTTTTTATTACAAAATTGCAAGTTTTTACCGAGTAACCAGTGAGTTATCTGCGAGTCATGGTCATTGTGGTTCAGTTAGTCTGTGAGTAACTCGTGAACAGTTTTTACCTACGAGTTATTTGCAAGTTTTTCATCTATGGTTTACCGTCCAGGGATGACTAGCCATCCTTGGGACAGTTGAGGGATGCCATTGATGTCACCAGCTATCCTGGGAATGGTCAGCCATCCCCAGACATTTCTAGAGGGTTCAGTGCTGTTTCTGGGATGTAACTGGTCCAACGTGGGAGAGCGGGGATGTTTCTGAGACCTATCTGCATCCCCGAAACATTCTGGAGATGGGGATGCCTGGAAAAGGCCCAGGGACACGTCCCTGTGTATGTCTGTTTCCAACAGGATCGAAGTAAGAAGCTTTTTACATTTTGTAAAACATCTTTGAAAATACATAGCCACTTCTCCTATACTGCAGCTTCTTTATGTGCATTGTCAATGAATGGAAAGTCTTCTAATGCGTAAAAATCAGAAGTTGCACTTGATGGGTTGAAGATTATAATATGCAGCACTTTAGTTGTATTTACCTAACTTTCAGCAGCCATTGACGTATGCAATAAGAGTTCTGAATATGCAAGGAGGAAGGCCAGTTTTCTATCATTCTGCATTTTTAACTGGGATGGTTTTCAAACTGTTACACATGAAAAGGAACTATATGCATTAGTACAAGTGATAAAGTAGAGAGCATTATTTGATGGGGAACAAAAGGGCAGTGCATTCTGATCATTAACCCTTGCAATAATTGCTTGCATACATGAAACAAAGTGCAACAACTGAAGTTTTTAAATGGATGAGAAGATAATAGCAGTTCTACATGATCATTGAGTACAATAGAGGAACAATAAATAAGGTAGCACATATAAGAGCATTTTTCTATAATTCTGCATTGTTGCTAGGGCACTTTTGAACGAATGACATATCAAAAAACTGTATGCATTAGTGCAAGCAGTGAAGAAGTGGAAGCATTATTTGATGCGGAAGGAATAGCAGTTCCACTTGCTGATTAAGCAGTGGATATGCTATCTAGAGCTTGAATGCCAAATATTGCAGGCATTGGTACCATCATGCAGCTTGACTTTTTCACTCCATGAGGTGTACAAGGAGCAATCTGAGCAAGATGAAGATTTTGTGGAAACATTTCAACACTTGCATTAGAAGAACATGGTTTGTTGAGGCCAGCTGATTATCACCTCAAGGATTATTGTATGAATTGAACAAGCTATGTGTGCCTTAAAGGGAGTCTTCATCTCGTGATGGACATATATATCTAAAATTGTTGCCATTTTAAGGTTTGGAAAATGGTTGCTAAGCTGCAGCAGTATTTGCATTGGCCCAAAACACAAGTGGATTTAACAAGGTTTAATGGTGGGTTTATTTTATGTTGGACAAGAAAACCAAGCGATAGGAAGTTGGGATTGTATATGCAACTACCACTTTGTCTTTTGTAACTACCACTTTGTCTTTTGTAGTTAATCATTTTAGCAAAATGTTTGTTTTGATTCCATGAAATAAGACAAGTTCAGGTCAAGAAGCTACCCAAAATTTCTTCATTAATGTATGGAATCTATAGATGCACTAGCAGTTGTCTAGACTCTAGACCCTAAATCTATTGTTTCCAATAGGGATGACAGCATCTTGAAAAAGTTTTGGACTACTTAGTGGGTAAAGGTGGACTCTAAGTTGTAGCAATCCACCACATTTCATCCACAAATGGATGGCCAAACTGAAGCAGTGAACTAGACATTATCACAGCTCTTGAGGGTTTATTTTCAGAAGAGCTTAAGCACGTAGGATTAAAGCTTGACCTGCATTGTAGTCCGAAAGCAGTTAAATTTACCAAAGCAAGCAACAGTTAACTATATGTTGGAACTGCAATACATACTTCATTTTTATGTTTATGGAGTTGTTTTTTATTCGATTTGGTAAAAGACTTGTGATCATGAAAATACAATATCATATTCCTATTGTTCTGATGAAAATATTAAAGATGAAATTATTTTTCTGTTCAAAATATGGAGTCAACAAACTTGATTTGAATTTCAAAGGATTTGTGGGAGGAAATCATGTTTATGTGGATTTTGTTTTATTTGTCTCAAAGGAACTTTAGGAATTTTATTCATGCTTACATAATTTATCCAGCATTCTCAGTTGATCGCTTTATTTGAAATTTGGCATTATTTATGTAAAATCAATAAAGTACTTTGGAACCATTAGCAGAAGATTTTAGGTTTCTTTGTTTGCTTTCAAAGAGATTTTGGGTGGAAACTTTTGCTGTAAAATTTTGTTTGTTTGGATTATCTTAAATGTGAAATAAAATCTGGTGTGTCCTTACGTTTCAGGGTATCTAGCTTGTGGTCGTTGTTCCAGTACAGGTGCAGTTGTGGTTGCGGAACCAATAGCAAGAGTCAGTAATTCCAGTTCTCCTTTGCAGTTGCCCACAGCTGGAAAATGCCCAAATTGTTCGGGTGTGGGGAAGGTAATAACTAATACGTCTGGTGTTTTACCTGTTTTAATCTTTCATTTTGTTTACATTCAAAACTTGTAGGTTTACATCATAATATAGCTCATTTCCTCAAGATATCAATGTTTTAAGAGATTTTTTTTTCAAATTTAAAATTTTGAATTGTTTTAATAACATTCATGATTTATCATTACTTCCATTCTTGCACCATTCTAATCTTCATTTTAGAAGGGCCAAATCTCTCTTTATTTCCTTGTTTAATGTTTCTGCCGATTCTGTGTGGCTTGCAGGTTATGTGTCCGACATGCCTCTGCACTGGAATGGTAATGGCAAGTGAACATGATCCACGGATAGACCCATTTGATTGAAGGGCGAATTTCCTTTTCATAGAAAAAATGTAATTATATGAATCTGACAATCAAAGTGATCGTGACTTTGAAAATGCTTAATTTTTTTTAAAAATTGCACTTTGTTACTTTCAATCTTCCAAGTTATGCCATAAGATAGAATAATCCAAAATGGATTTAGGCATGGTTGATCTCGTGATATTTTATATAGAGTGATTCATTCCTTTCCATAACCTTGTTATAAACTTTCTTGTTAGTGTACTATAAGATATATTTATTTATAGATATGTGGATGGTTAATTCCATTCAATTGAGTAACAGGTATTCCACAAGTAGTATACTAACCTTGAATTGCATTAGCACCTATGCTTCTTTCAGTTATTGAGAGGTGTTGTAAGATATGGAAAAACATATAAAATGTTATAACATACTTTTCTGCTAAGAATTATAATGCTCTTGATATTGACAAAAATGTGTTTTGAAAGGGTCTAAACCCTTGTACAGTAAAGCAGCCAACAGGCAAACAGAACAAGTACCATGAGATATGGGACAAACCAAACAACCCATCAAATCAAATCAAATCAGAGTTAGACACAACTCTAACAAAGTTGCCAAGCACAACAACAACCAAGAAGTAAGAAACAACAAAGGCACTAACCATATGTTATGCGTAATCATGAATCATCCTCCATTACATGCTGCAATGGGGAATATTGCTAGAGGTTGAAAGTGTGAAGCAGCAAACAATTACCGTTCTCCTTACTAACAAATGCTTAGAGGGGCTTGTGTGCTAAGTAGCCCCCCATGACTTCGTAATTACCAATATATATTAGGAAATAAATGTCATTAGTGTAAATAACTACTCATGCATATGGATGTCATCTAGTGACGACTTAAAAAACACTTATCTAGTGCTTTTGTGAATTTTGACGCTGGTGCAATATTGGCATGGTTGGTGCATATCATCAATTGCATGAATGTATTTTTAATGATTTGAGTTAAATGGCAAAAGGAACGTCTATTGAATTAACTTTTTAGTTTAATTGTAAGGTACAAGGCATTGATTTTTAGCTTTTGAGGAGCTGTAATGACGGGGATCCTCAAAAGCACACCATTTAGTTTTAGTTCCATACACTATAAGCATTATTTCAGATGAATTTTATTATGATTGTAGAAAGGTTGGCAGCAATCTTGTGATGAATTAATTTGCTGGAAAGAGTGGGCTTTTCTAGGACGGTTAATTTCATGTTAGATTTATGAAATGTTTTTTCAAAGCATGTATTGTTCATAAAGCATCAACTATGGCATACACAAGTTTCATAAAATATTACTTCAGGTATGATTTTAAGAACTATTTCTTTCGTTTCTTATCAGTCATTTTGGTTACATAACCCATTTTCCTTGCTAGGATTACATGTTTAATATTCTTTACATTATTGATTTTTTCACATGATTTAAGTCTATCGGTCTTACTCAAGAACTCTATTTGTATTTATAGAGACAACTTGAGGATATGATAAAACAATTGTTTGGTTTGTTCTTTTCGCATTTATTGGAGTTTTAAAAATTAAGTTGAACAATAATTTATAACTTTCCATATCTTTTAAATATGGGAGCCCCCAATAGTTAGGGATTATACTTGATTTAACCTACTTTGTTTGGTATAATAGTACTTTCTTGTAAAATCCAACTTGAATCAAAGTCAACTAGGGGAGAGAATGCAATACCTTGTTATTCCCTAATTATGCAAAGGATGGCATTTGGATAAACCTTGCAAGCTTTGATGTAAATATAGGACTCAAATCATGTAAAATCTCTTCCAAGAACTAATAGTTATTCTTTAAATGAATTACCTATGTTTTTATGTACATATGTACGTGTATCATAGATCTTATAGCCATAAATAATGAGTATCTAACCTATCAAAAATATGCAAGCAATTTAGGCATAAACACTACCTAATTAAACCATATTTAGTAATGCATGGATTATTATAATGATGATTAATCTTCTAATTTTGGGATGTCATGATGAATAATATCTTGACAAGTAATCTAAATGTGCAATAACTACATGACATGGATAGTTCAACCGATGTTGAAGGAGAGGTCATCTTGGCTCGTGATTTATATTGGTGTCAACATTGTCCACATAAGCAATGAAAAGGACCAAGAATGGGTCATATGTTAGGTGTTGCAAGGAACACTCAAGAAAAGGCCAAGTATCTATAAGGATTATCAACAAAAGAAACTTCATTGCATGACTAATAATTATTGAAAAATCAAGAATGATGTGTGGAGTAAATAAACCCAAAGTATGAATGGAATGTTGATGCTTGGAGAATCTTACGAGCCTTAACCAAAGCACACCACCAAGCATTCAACCAACTAGATGATGCTAGGAAATTGCTTGGCCAAAGAGTCCAAGGAAAATAATGATTTTGGAGAAAACCAAGTCACCCAATTGACCAATGAAATCTAGAGGGATAGAGTCTATGAGGATTTAGTCACAAAAATCATTGAAATTATGGTAACTAATTCTCTAATGCTTAAATAAGCATTAAATTAGTCACAAATAATTGAAATTCAAATAATTGAACACAAATATGCAACAATTTAGACCTTGAAATATGCTTTGCATTCCTTGGAAGCTTACAAGGAAACCACAACTGTCAACTTGAGTTATGCCAAACTATTACACTATATTGAGTTATTGAACTTATATCATACATCTATCTTTGTACTATTCAATTAAAAAAAATAATCTTCCAAAATTGAAATCTTATCAAATAGGGGGTGACTTGGAAGATAATTTTAAATGATTAGTGATTATCTAAACTTTATTAGATTTAATTAACTAAATAAAATATTTTTACATTAATCACCAAAGTGGATTACAAAATAGAAATAACTCGAACTACTTGCACATTCAAGATAAACATATGTAGAAGTTCCAAACTGAGCTAAAAACTCAACACTCCCTCTTAGTGATGAAAGAATTTTGCAGTAATCTAAGTTTGTCTCTGCATGCTTCAAAATTTCCTTTTGCTAAAGGCTTGGTTCCAATATCAACTAATTGTTGATTCACTACTTCCTAAAGCTTGGAAGACTCGATGCTGTTATTCATCAGTGCTATGTAGTTAGGAAAATTCTTTGGAGGACTACTCTCCTTGAATGTGCTCCTAGGAGCCCCAACGTGCCCCTGAGCATCCCTCAATGTTTATTCAAAGCATCAAGGTATCCTAACAAAAAAGAAGGGGTTGAAACTTCTTCCTCCTCACCTAAAGGCTATTGTCCTAAATTGGAAACAATTGGAGTCTTTGGAGATCCAACCTTTGGAGCTCCCTACTTCTCATCCTCTATTACTAAAATAAACTCATGAGATTTTCTAGATGCAAATCCCTCCTCAAACTTGACGTCCTTGCTAATTACAAATTTCCTTAGCTTTGAAATGTACTCTGTAATCCTTTGAAGTCTTACTATAACCTACAAATAAACACTTCTTGGTAGAAGTTTCTAATTTTGTACTCTTCTCTATAGATATATGGAAATATACTAGGCAACCAATGATGTAGAAATGACTCACCTATAGCTTCACACCACCAAATGCCTCTAGTTTCGTGTCCTCCAAAATCTTGTAAGGACACGTTCTAGATGTCGAGTGTTGTAAAATGAATATTCCCAAAGAAACATTGACAAGTCCAAATCATGAATCATGGTCTCAACAACCCCTATGATTGATCAATTGTTCTATTTTGAAACCCAATTCTATTGTGGGTTGTATGAAACTATCAACTCCCTCTTTATCCCTACCTCACAAAAACCTCTGAACTCCTTGGAGGTATACTCTCCCCTATTCTCTGATCCAAAGAGCATGATCTTCTTTCCTATATGATTCTCAACTAGAGATTTGAACTCCTAAAACCTACTAAATACCTCATCACTGGTATTTAAGAAATAGATCCATGTATAGCAAGCAAAATATTTCATCAATGAAGGAAACATAATACATGAATCCAACAATTAAGCTTACTGACATCGGTGCACACACATCCAAATGCACTAAGTCTAAATTTCTTTTAGACATAGTCACATTGCTCGGAAAAGTAGCCTAGGATACTTTACAAGTGTGCATCCTCTACAAGCTCCATGTTGTTTAATATTGAATTGTGGTAATATTGTGACAATCTCCCTTAGAATACGTAATGTTGCATGATGCAGATGCCCCATCCTCTTGTACCGTAACTCACATTGATTATCAATGTTATGAACTAAAGATACAACGGGTTCACCCTATAACCTATAAATATTGCCTCCTCTAACCCCTATAACCTATTATGTAACTAGGCTAGATCCCTTTAGCTTGATAAGAACTTGTTGACCCTTGAATTCAATTGTAAAGCACTTATCCTCCATTATCAAAACTGAAAGCAATCTTTTCATAAGGCCAGGAACAATCAAAACATTTGTAAGCTTCAAAGAGTTATTTGATCGTAATAAAAAAGAATTGAGCCAACTACTACTAGATATTTTTCATCAATACCAAGCTCAACCTAAACTCCACAGTTGTTTTCTTCTAGTTTGGTAAAACATTGTCGAGTTGATGGCATATGCCTACAGTAACCTTTGTCCACAACCAAGTATCATTTGAAATTGTGCTAGTAGAAAGAAAATAAATCGTCAAGGAATATTTCTCAAACTTGACAACAAACTTGTTCATCCGAGTTTCTATAAAGGTTGCTACTTCATGTTGTTGCTTCCCTTAGCTCTAATTTTTGTTTAGACACTTTGAAGCATAATGACCAAATCTCTAACAAATATAGTAATTTATTTTACTCTAGTCCTTTTTCATTGAATATGAGGATAAATACTCATCCTTCCCTTTTCCCATGTTCTATTTTCCTTTATTTCCCTTTCTTTGTACAATGAAAGCTAAATTTGATCACCATCTTTCTTCCTAGCTTTTGAATCTATCTGAGTTTCCTCTTGAAGAGAATCATCCCACAATATCTCAAAAGAAGGAATTTTTTCTTGTCATGAATTCCCTAAACAAAAGCATGTCATGAAGATATGAAACCATTCAATGCCAAATTCATGAGCTATGTATCTTCAACCTTCTCTCTAAATTTTGCAAGCTAGTCATAAAGTTGAGTGACCTTCATCAAGTAAACAGTAACAATATCCAGATTAGACATCTTTATGGATCTAAGTTTGTTCCTCAATATTATTTTCTTGATATTTTTTTCACTTTGGAAAAGACTAACTAGAGTGTCAAACATCTTTTTTTTTTCTTCTCTGACAAGTGAGAAATTAAATGATCCTCCACTACATCTAGAATCATCTACTTGGCTTTTTCTTTTTTTCTTTTTCTGAACTACCAAATCATGTGGATCCATAGGTAGAGTCGCCTAATCTTTAACAGTTTCTCAACGATCATTTTTTTAATTAAAAATGTCACCCTAACCTTCCAAGGAAAGAAATTTAACACACCATCCAACCTATCCTTGAAATGAAGACTAAGAAATGTTATTAAAATATTTTTTCATAAAATAAACTCTTCAAAATTGGAAATAATAAAATTTCTCAAAGTTCTAAAATTACCTTTTTCAAACCCTTAATTACCATTGTAAATTGAAGCTCATGTGGTTGTCCTAGCACTTGTTGCAAAACCCAAGTTTGATTTTTAAAACCTTGTTTGCTTTAAAGTTGTTGGTTTGTTGCTACAAAAATAAGGTGAAAACCCTAGCTACGTGTACAAATGCACTTGCAAATCCTAGCTCGATCTCAAAAACCCTATCTTTTTGGTTTTTTGTGAGCCCTAGTTGTTTCCATAAACCTATCTATCAACTTAAACCCCTAGTCGTGGGTTAAAAACTAAAGTAAAAATAGCTTTGTTGGCCTAGCCATCATTACAAAAATGGCTAAAAAACAACTAAAATCTATTTTTTTAAAACCCTAAATTTGTTTAAAAATCTTCTATCTTTTTCACACCTACAAATAAGCCCACAATTTTTCACTTCCTCTAGCTACAATTTTAGCTTGAAACCAAAACATGATTTGCATGAAAAATTACCTCATGGTTTTTGACCAAAATCCTATGTGATTCCTCACAAATATCCTATGTGAGTTTTCATGCTCTAGGCCACATGATTTTCCTCACAAAAATCCTCTATGTAATTTTTCAAGCAAAACTACCCTTCAAGTTTTTAAACCTTGAACTCTAATACCATATTAAAATTCCAATCATGGTAACTAATTATCTAATGCTTAAATAAACATTAAATTAATCACATAAATCAATGAAATTCAAATTGCAAAATGAACACAAGTACACAACAATTTACACCTTGAAATCTACTTTGCATTCCTTTGAAATCTACTTCTATCTTGCATCTATCTTAATAATATTCAACTAAAAAAATCTAATCTTCCAAAATAGAAATCTTATCTCACACAAGAGATGACTTGGAAGATAAGTCTACATCACTAGTGATTATCTATACTTTGTTAGGCTTAATTAACTAAATAAAAAAAATTCACTTTAATCACTAAAGTGAATTACAAAATAGAAATAACTCGAACAACTTGCACATTCACATTGAACCTATGCAAAAGTTTCAAATTGAGCTAAAAAATCAAGAAGAGTCTATGAGGATTTATAAAAGTGTGAAAATAAAAACTACAGGCTACTAAACCAAAGAAATTTTGTCTATAAAAGTTTGTACGATTGTTTTTCCAATGCTCCTTTTCCAACTTGCACCAACCATTAATGGCTCACTCAATCATATGGAATGCATTCCATAATGAAAAAAGAGTGTTGTGCAATGGGTTGCAAGAATTTTGGGCCAATTATGGTGGGCCCTCTCATTTTTTTCTTTCAATTATTTAGCTCCTAATATCAAATATCAATGATATATGCCAAGAACAAAGCTTGATTATTTTATGACATTTTACAAACTAAGGATTGAGATGTAAGTTGTGACTATTCATGTTATTTGCAAAAATCCTAAGGGCAAGCGTATGGCCTTTTGTATCTACAAAGATCTAGTTCAATAGTTATCATGCACCACGTGTTCAAATGGATGAGTTCATATGGAATAAGAAAAATGATGTTAAGTGTCATGCAAGTTGAATATGTGATCATGTGTTTCAATATAGTGAAGCAAGTAAATTACGTAGCCAATCTCAATGCTTACTCAATAAGGCACACTGCTTAATGGTAGAGCTCATTTTTTTAATATTATGATGTCCATATGTTTTGCAAGGAGGTAAGAGAGTTGTTGATGAAATCCTAATCAAACAACACTCAATCTTCAAAGTTTTTCAAAGCTTCCAAGCTCTCAGTTATATGTCACACATTGGTCTACAACCTTCTCATCTTGTGGTGGGACCCCTCCATTATATTCTCATTGAAACTTAGTGGCACTACTGAATTTGGCACCATTTTTCGAAGGTCGTTCGTCAGTCGTTCAACAAATCTTTGTTGGAAGAGCGATGAAATGGAAAAAATCTTTGCATCGCTATTTTTTGTCGAAAGGCGGATGACAAATTAAATGTCGAAATAACAGTGAAGAATCATCAGTCGACGACATTGTGAAATGGCTTGGACTTTCATTGGAATATCGACAAAAGCCTCGTGTATCCATCAACGAATTACACTAGAAGTTCGTCGCTAGTTCGATGAAATGGGCAAGCAGTAGCGTTGAAACAACAACAGACGTTCGTCGCCATTTCGACGAAATGGGCAAGGAGTAGCATCGAAACAACACCAAAAGTTCGTTGAACGTGTGACGAAATAGGCAAGTAGTAGCGTCGAAACAACACCAAGAGTTCGTTGACTTTGCGACGAAATTAGCAAGGAGTAGCGTCAGAAGGACACCAAAAGTTCGTCGAAAGTGCGACGAAATGGGTAAGGAGTAGCGTAGTAACAATGCCAAAAGTGCATCAAAATTGCGACAAAATGAGCAAGGAGTTACGATGAAACCTTCGTCGCAACTATAGCAACTTCGTCGAGCCTTTCTATTGATTCGTCAGTGGTTGTCGTCAAAATTGCGACGAAGCATCAATTTTTTTTTTTAAATATTTGTGGAAATGTACCATTGCGGAGACTGACGACTGATCATACATACAAACTGCATATTGGTTTGATGCTTCAAATGATGCATTTCTTATATTGAAAAGTGCATTACCTTATTGAGCTTCTCTTTGTTTCGAGAATAGTTTAATATTCTCTACTTAACAGGGCCAACCACGTGACGATGGAAGCTCATTTGGTCCCTCCCCCCCCCTCACATCACTCTCAATTCCCCATACCTAATCATATAACATTAATCATTCATTCATCCATTAATAACATATAACATTCATTCATCCATTAATAACATATAACATTCATTCATTAACATATAACATTCATTAATTAACATATTCACATTCATTCATTAACATATAATATTCATTCTTTCAGTTTTTACATATTATCAAAAATATGGTAGTCATGATATGATTACAATCACTTTTTTTTTGTTTCTTTTTTAAAGCTACATAAAGTTGAAGTGGAGTATCATTTTCTAAATCAATATCTGTCCCCCCTTTAGTTGTTCTCCCTCTACTCGTGATCTTAATGTACGCCTAGTCATCTGCTCATGACGTGGACGCCGCTGCAAGGGGGGATCTACTACAATAAGAAAGAAATGTTAAACTGATATATTTTATTATTATTGTTACAAGTATTTCATTAATTAAAAGAATATTACAGTGGTTCTCTTTAACCTGATGGGTCCACATCATGTTCTTGAACTTTTGTTTTAGACTCATGCTCAACATGTTGAGCACCCTAAATCCCTGATCTGCAGTTGAAACACGAAAGGTTACATTAATTAATACACCAATTGAAATTAAATATGTTTAAGAGAACATGAGGGTGGTCCTCTTTACCTGATGGGGCCACATCATGTTCCTGATCTTCTCTACCGATTATGCTCAACACGTTGATCACGCTCTACATGCTCTAAAGTTGAAACACGAAAGGTTACATTAATTAATACACCAATTGCAATTAAATATGTTTAAAAGAACTTTAGAGTGGTCTTCTTTACTTGATGGGGCCACATCATATTCCTGATCTTCTCTAGCCTGATCATGCTCAACATGTTGATCACGCTCTACATGCTCTAAAATACTGGGATGCACACCATGACCTTCATCTGCACGTTTTGCTCCACCCTCACCAGGCTGCATTCCAATGTCATGTGCAATATTATCATTGTTTGAATGTTTAAAACAAATAGGCATGTAATTACTTTATGATGGAAATTAATATTGAATAGATTGCATAAGTATTCAATTTTAAATAAATTTTATTGAGTATATTTACCTGCGTGTCGGATGCAATGGAAGATTGTGTTTGCCCAGTCAAGACTCTTAGGCATTCAGCCACGGCTCTATAGCCTTGCTGGAAGGTAATCTTCAGGTCCTCTTCTGTGGGAACTCTATTGAATTCAGAGCCCTACATTTTTGCAGAAGATCATGAATTTTGCTTCTATGGTGTGATAAAATCAATTTTTTTTTCAATTTATTATAATTTGGATGCAATATTTCATTTATTGATACTTACAATTTGTGCGGCTAATTTCATATAACCACCAGAGCCAAGTTTGTGTTGCCCGTGCTTTTCTAGTCTTGCCTTTGTTGCCTTCGATGTGTTAGGCAGCCTATGAAAAGTTTCAAATACGTTAGATTATGTAAAAAGAAAGAGTAATCAGTATATAATTACATTGCTGATAGTATCACACATAGCATACTATTTAAAAAAAAAAAATTAATGGCATTTCCATAGCATACAGACATTGAGAGCAAATAAAATATAGAGTTCAATCCATGAATTATAGAAAATAGATTTTTGTTGGTTATATTCATATTGCTGATTACATTGCACAAAACATACTACAATTGCATA
>VDFB02037888.1:32851-121683 GCA_007258455.2 Sequoia sempervirens | reverse complement strand
TGTTAATATTTGTTTAGCTACTGATTCCTTCTCTAATAATTCTGTGACATTGACTAGTGCTTCTTTTAAATAGACAATAAAACACAGACCTATGTGAATTGCTTGCCTCTTTTAGTCATAACATAGAACTAGGCTCACTGCAAGGGAATATATATTGAAGCTCGTGATAATTAAATGCCCTTAAGTACCAAGTTGTCCACAGCTACATGCATAAACCATGCAAATTTCATCAATCCAAGATTAATGCCCTGTGACTCAGACATAGTAGGCATTCTGTGGTCAGCTGATTACAAGCTAATTGCATCGGTTGGATTGAAACACTTTCAGGGCCATAGTCACTGTGTGTGTGTGTGTGTGCACGTGCTTGGGTGTGTGTGGGAAGGTGGGTGTCTGCGTGTGTGTGTGTGGGTCAGTGGGTGTGGGTGAGTGTGCGGATGTGTGTGTTCCAGCGAATTAGGTCACAAACACTCATTCACACTTGCATAAAACCAACAAAGAACTTCCAGAAAAGTAATTAACAAATTCTTGAAGGCAGGCCTGAGTTGATGTCTGATGACAGACCATGGGAGTATAATAAAGCCTGTACAACCATCATGCATGTAATGGGATTCCAGGTTGATAAAAGGCTGCAATATTATAAACCTTGCAATTAAGGAAGTTGACACTATACCACTAAGGTTATAGGAGTACAACAAGCTTCAGCAAAACATGGATGTTATGGAGCTGCACATGCTTGAGTTCTGACTACAAAATGAATCTAGGATTGGCAAGAATGCAAAGTAGATACTCCATTCTACTGTGAACACCCACAAAGAAATAGCTAGGATTGAGGTGAACAACTAGCAAGAGCCTCAAGTGTGAAAGCTTGTCAGCGTAGGAGCTAAGACTTTGGGGATTGCTACCAATAGTACAATATACAGATGTCCTGGGTAATAATGCCTCTCCAACAGTGGAAGACATCCAAAAGCACAGGTGGAGCTGACCATTTAGGAAAAAAAAGGAAGGCAACATGGAAATGCTATTGTGTGAAACTATTCTAATTTGAAAGGATCTGGATGACCACCCTTATAATGAAGAGTTATGGTGAACACGCACTAAATATGGAGAGCATAACACAAAAGTGATCATATTTCTTAGAACAAAAAAGTCTTATCAGAAGGTTGGAAAAACTTATCATATCACTATCAAGATAATATTGGGCTGATAGATGGTCTGTGGCATAGTTTACATACTCGGAATCGGCGAGTACTCGGCAAGCCCAAAAATTTTGACTCGGGAAAAACTCGGCAAATACTCGGTAAATACTCGGCAAATACTCGGCAAATGTGTGTAGATATTTATGTATGTGTATACTCGGAGTCGGGACTGTACTGTGCACACATACATATCTATAAACATACACAGGATGCCAAGTTTGCATGCATATACACACACAAACATGCCAAGTTTGTGGGTTTTTTGCGAGCTACTGGTGATTACTCAATAATTTGATGGGAGAAAATCCATCTGCTTACTACCCGCGATTAAAAGCAGAAATTACTCGGCATGCAAATTGTTTGGAGATTACTCGGCTACTCAGAGAGTAATCGGAGAGTATGTAAACTATGGTCTGTGGTATCAATTCTTTGGAACAAAGAATCAGCACTCCTAAGCATATGAGGAGAAAATGGCAGCTAGCTTAGACAAAATAAGAAAGTAACATAAGACAGACCCAAATAATAAACACACAATATGCATAAAATGTTTTCCATCAAATAGTAGCCATATCAAGACCTTCGCTTGCTCAAAGACCCCAGACATCTCCATCTCCTTGCAACTCAAGAGTACAAATCTAAGTTCAACATTCTGAAATTGACTTCAAAAAAGAATTTGAAATATTTGTGAATGGTATCTCATTACAACTATTATAATAATGTTTTGTTTATAAGAAACAATTATATCATAGACAGAAAATCTTTTATTCCAGTTCCTACACCTCTTTGCAATTTGCAGTGATTCTAAAGTTGTAGGCATCATAAAATAAAAACACAAACCTGACTAGAGAAGAAAACTTACTAGAAAAGTAGGATTATGATAATCTTCTTTAAATATGTCGGTTTGAAGATCTCGAAACAAGCGATGCTCTGGAGTATCATAACGTCCATCACAAAGATCAAGTCCACCAATAAAGGCGGTAAGTTTTCTGTTATTTCCAGGACCTTGTGAATCTACAATCACACTTTTCTGATGATGAGTATATAAGCTACCGACAACCTGGAGAGACCGATTCCCAAATCAAAACAACATAAATAGACCGAAAGCCAAAAGAAAGTATAACTAAATCAAGTCAGCAAAAACATGAACAATTTTTTCTTTGAATAGAACAACTATTATGAATTCTTAGAGCAATTTTTTTCGAACTGTCTGATAGCAGGCCATCATGTGCAGCAATTTTAATGAGTAGGGAGAGGGGTCCCAAGGGATTCGATCCCTTGACCTCCAAGGGAGCCAGCACCTTTGAAGGACAGGCTAAGTCACAATTTTATTTCATTATACTACAAGTTAATGCATCTCTTGAACTTCTGTTTCTTAATAACCTGCAACGAAGGATCCATTAATGGTGCAATTTCAAAAAATATTTGGCTCACTGCATCTATTGGATGAACAAAAAAGCTTGTAAAGGAACCTCTTCAAGACAAAATAATCTTCTCTTGTATTAGAGAAATGGAAAAATAGAGAAAGGACATCCAAATTCATAATTTCATTCTAACTATTACTGAGGTACACTCTTCAAGTGAATTTTCATAATGGTTAGGTATTTGACTGATAAAGTTACATTATTTTCTTAAACTCCTATTCAGTCAAATTGCATAAGCTTTCTCCTTCAGAATAAAATATTTTTCTTCTGTCAGAGAAACGGAAAAAAAGAAAAAAATGAGATCCAAATTCACAATGGCATTCTAGCTATTCCTAAGGTTTATTTAGCAGGTCAATTTTCATAATGCTTAAGTGCTTGACCAATAAAATATGCATTATAGTCTTGAAGTCTTATTAAGTCAAATTGCATAAGTTTTCTCCTTTATGGTGAATAGAGAATGTAGAAGGTAAACATGAATATGCCACATAGTTTCCAGAGATCATACCAAAAGGAATCATCATGAAAATATTACAGAACATACCGTCTTCTGAAGTACTTATATATATATGATTAGCCCACTTCACAAAACATGCATGCAAGGTGCTAGATGAAGCTTCATCCTTAGCTGGCTAACAATTTAATAGGTCAAACAAAACTTCATACTGCCAGGTATGCTTTGTAACATCATGCATAGTGCACATTCAAACAGGTGTACAAGCAATGATTGTGAATCCTTCTCTATACTAATGACTTGTCATAAAACCTTGGTGATTCATAATGACTATTATAAACATTGCCTTGACGAGTAGGCCTTTAAGGAATTACTTGTTACAAATGCAGTTCATTTCTACTTTTCAAGCATTCCAATATTGGGCGAATCGAAACAGCAGCACATCATACTTCAAAGTCATATAAACCATAAGGAAAGCTAAGCTGGAGGGTGGAAATCCCAAAGTGGTTGATTACATTCATCATACACCCCCATACTAACAAATACTTAAAAGTCCTTTTGTGCTAAGTGGATTCATTTCCTTGTAATTATTATCAACATACATGAGAAAAAATGTCATTAGTGTAATGATGATCCATGGAGGTCATCTTGAGAAAAGTTAAAGACCCATGGAGGTCATCTTGAGAAAAGTTAAAGACATATAGGTCAAATCTCACAAAAAATATTAATCCAATTGAAAATGCCTAATAAAGCCCTCGATAGCGTAACAAATACGATAAGATTGTAGCACAATACCTTGGATTAAGACTACAATCTACATTATACCCAGATTTTTGTTTTCAAAAGCTTTCTTTGATTGGATGAAAACAAAAAGAATGATAAAAGATGCATGGGAACCATTGAACTGCTGTACCTTCAAGGCAGTATCCTTTCTGTTGATCTCTTCTGTTGTACACAATCCAAAACTCAATGATTGTGTTACATGATACCCATTTTCCATCATCAATTTACTGATTAATTGTATGTCAAATCTAAATCCATATTTATAGTCATTCCTTATGAGTTACAACTACAAGTGATACTGGTGTCGTGTCTTGGTCTGGTTTTTCAGACTAACAAGTTTTGGCAGATTGATCACGATCCATATGCTCCAAAATCAACATAAGTTAATTCCAAACTATCGTGAATGTGGCTTGGAGCTGCAAAAAAATATATTGGCAAGCTAACGGCAATGAAATGAGTCTAAGAAGCACACTTTAGAATGCTAACAACCCTAGCCAAACAAGAAGATTTGATTGAGTAAATCCATCAAGAAAGACAAAGTATTTTGGTGCATAGATTTTCAGCAAGAAGTCAGATCATTGCATTGTGAGGAGGCAATTTTGTTTAAGTAAATCAGCATTCAGTTCATGGCATGGAAGTCTTAGAAATAAGTAAACGTGTGTAGTTAAGCAGTAGATCATTTAAAGAGAATTGTGCCATGCAAAGGGGTGGCGCTTCAGTCAAAAAAAAGGCAAAAAGATCTTTAGAAAGTCAGTCAAACCTCGGAAAAGAGCAAAGGATATCCTAATCAGCATCCAGTCAGAGAAAAGACAAAACTGCCCAGTCAGCACCAAAAGAAGACAAGACAATTTTTTAAGTAGTAAATCAAATGCCCAATCAGTGAACAAATCAATGGCCAGCATGAGATGACGTTTGGCAGGCATCAAAAGAAATTGTGCCTATATGAAAAAGGTTGGTTTCAACACACATTTAAAAGATTTTGTATCTTTTAAAATAACTACAGTTAAGTAGTGGAAACTGCACCTAGGACAAGTAAAACTGGTGTCTTTTCTTGAGTTGCCTAGTCAGCTTCGGAAGTTAGTAAAATCACACCTAGGAAGAGATAAAAAGCAATGTCTAGGCAACAAAAGGGAGTCTCCAACGTAAAGAAGAAAATACCACTTTTTAGATTTATTTGTATTTTCTAAAATTTATGGTGAAGTCAAGGAAATCACACAATATAGAAAGGAGCTAACCAATAAGAAACACACCTTGGGTTTTAAGTCTATGGAACTTACAAATTGGATAAGACAAATGCAGATCTATTAAGAGAATTGTCCAAGGAGAAGAAATTGAATACTGGCACACTTATTAAATGGCATCATCATCTCCTAATTGTGCCAACTTAAGTGACAAGTTGATCATACTTTTTTTAAGTTTGTTTCAAATACAATATGGGCCTAGATTTGTAAAGATGTTGATCTTCTTAAAATGCCAATAACTCCTCTAATTTCTGCCTTCTTGAGGACAATTCAACCATGCAAAGAGTTCAATGTCCATTTTTGGTGTTTGAAAATGCTAGAAAATAGTTGACGCTATCCCAAGCTGGATCAATTAAATTGAAGAAAAAGATGAAGTAGAGGGTGTCTTATATGAGAAGAAAGCCATCAATCAATCATCTTTTATCATCTTAATTTGGTCATAGACATTTTCAAAACAAAGATGACTACAAGACCAAAAGAGTGGAACTACCAATTGCATGGATTAGTTTTTAGAATTAGTGAACAAAATATTTTGTAACAATATTATGTTTCATGCAATCAATTAGTCTAAGAGTAGAAGTTGTAGTTAGCTTTTATTATTTTCTCAAGCATAGCTCTATAAACAATATAAATCTGTGTCATTTTGCATTTAATTCCTAGTTATACTTGTCATGTTGCATATTGTTGAAATTACTATTCACCAAGTGTTATTGTTATTCAAAATTTGGCATTCACTCAATGAAATTTATTAGGCCCTCTTGCTTTTAAATGTCTATTGAGATGTCTCCTTATGTATGCCAAGGGTTAAATTGCTTTGATGAGCTTGCAAACTTTGTATTGTAGGTTAGCTCAAAGGTGGAGATCATGACTTGTACCGAATCCTTCATTTAATTTACCTCATGTTTATGTTTTTTAGTCTATTCAATCTGTATGTGTACTTGCATTGTTCAATCTCTACATTTAGCTAAACAAAGTAGGCATGGGGATTTATTTTAGTCAATAAATTCAAAAAGCTCTTGTTTGGTTCTGATGTGTGAAATTGCCTTGTGCTCTAGATGAAGAATATAAAAAGACAAAATTTATTTAGTTTTTTTGTATTGCATACTCAAAATCACCCCAAAATACATTGTAAAGATTGTGAATAGCAAATACATATTGTCCTGTTTTAGGTTAGTTTATATTTACAAGGAGCTTCCCCTTCTAATTTGAAGAGAGCTTCTACCACACATCTATTCTACTTTGAGTTGCACTAAAAGGTGCAAAATAAACTACACATCTATTCTACTTTGAGTTGCACTAAAAGGTGCAAAATAAACCACACATCTATTCTACTTTGAGTTGCACTAAAAGGTGCAAATTAAAGCACTCATCTTGAAAAGTCCTTTACCCAAAGTGTGGAAATTTGTCTTAAGAATTACTAAACCATATGTCAAATTAGATATCAATGTACTTTCAACTAAATTAATAGAAATTTGATTTTTTATTCTTCTAACATTAGATATTCTTGTTAATGAGATAAAATGACATAGTATTCTTTACTTAACATACCGTAGGCAACATTTGTTGTCAAATTTTATTTATTAATGATATCAAAAGGGATTCTTTAAATGATTCATCAATGTGCAACTACACAAGCCTCAAGAAACTTTGTGTGTGCCCTGACGACATTATGTGTTAATGTGCACGACTTTAACACTCTACATGGACGTACAAACTTCAACAATCTCACACACACCTTATGTGCAAGTCACAACATCATCATACACCACCATGCATGACCCCCATACACAAGCATTGTGTTGTCACACGCCTCAATGTATCTTTGTGTGCCATCAAGCAGACATTGCACGATCAATAGTCCTTCACATTAAGGAAGTTCAGCTGCCAAGTAGTTGGAAGGTAAAACCGTAAAGCGATTTGAGTCATGAATCATTTCATCTCTCCAATCTATTTTGTAACCATATTGTACATATGTGCATTCAATTGTGGAAGGTTAGATAACTAAATGGTTTAAGGCAAGCCAATTTGATTCTTCCTTGGAGCTAAGACATGTTTATGAATGGCTACTACCTTGTTTCTCTCTATCCTTTTGTTTTAGATATTTTTTCCACTACAGAAAGGTTGGATGACTAATGAAAGAAGATTGACTGCTACATCAGAAGAGTGAAACTTAAAAAATGGACATACTTAATGAATTAAAGCACATGGAAAACAAAAAGGAAGGCAATAACAATACAAATAGCAAACCCAATGATGTACTACACATTAACATTAAAATGGACAAAGCATAATGTATATTTGAATGACACACTTTCAGAGGGTACTACAAAAAGCTCTATTCTAGAGGATGTTATAATGTCATGTCCCCTTTTTGAGCTAAGGAAAAT
This sequence comes from Sequoia sempervirens, assembly GCA_007258455.2. NCBI lineage: Eukaryota > Viridiplantae > Streptophyta > Pinopsida > Cupressales > Cupressaceae > Sequoia > Sequoia sempervirens. The sequence continues at coordinate 114,204 of VDFB02037888.1, read as the reverse complement.
ATTTAATAACTCAAGTTATCAAAAAAATAACTTCAAATTATATTTATAAAAAGGCAACTTATGTTTTATTATTGAAAAGGTTGTTTTAAAAGGGGGACCAAAAATGATGCTAGGAATGAGGTCCACAAATAACTGTATTTTACAAAGGTACTTCTAGTCACCTTTTAAAAATCAGGTTTGGAGGGAAACAGAGAAAAAAAATATATTAGTTTTCCTAGAAAAGCCTACATAAGGAGTTGAGAAATGGAGAGGGTTACCATTTCATATTATCAAATTCATTTCTTTGAAGATTGAACATTGTTCTTCTGTTTTGGCCTAGGACAAAACCCCTTTGGAAAAGAATGGATTTGAGGACAAAAGCCCTCCTATTCATTTAAGTAATCTCATTCAAGGGTTACCATTGAGCTAAGCAGTTGCAACTTTTTAGTGTGTTTTAGTTGGTGTGAAGATTTCTAGTTTTCTAGAATTTGTGTGTGTGTGTGAAGTTTCTATATTGGGCTTGTGAGCAGTTGTTAATGATTTATGATTATTTATTTGTTAAGATTTTAGTGTGAAATCTTAAATATTATTTAAGACCATTCCTAGGCTGGCCATACCTTTTTCCAACTGATTTTGTTATATCTGCAGTTGAATATTGTTCATTTTAATTAACACCAAGCTTGCATCTGTTATTGGTAATTCGGTACAATGTATCATCTTAGGCTGATTGCAGCACTTATCAATTCAAAAAAGAAGTCCACGGCTGCGTGCTATGCCGACCACACCATATGCATATAATTAGAGGCTGCTATATTTATTAAGGCAGTGATTCACTTGTTTGAGTTTATATTATGTTGAATGATCAAAAAAGAGGTTGCCATACTATTAAGAAGAGGTGTGTTTGCTTTTAAGAGGTAATAATTATATATTCAATGTGCAGCAAGATTATTATAAGGAATCGCAGCCTTAGTAAGCTGCTAGCATAATCTTTGATTTGCTTGCCATGCTTTTTACAAAAGGAGTCATACCAATCAAAGAAAGCTGCCATCATTTTTGGTATGGTATTGGTTTATTTACAGAACTTGACATAACATTTCTGTAGATAATAATCAATATTTCAGATCAGTGAAATAGTATTTTTTATTGTAATTTTTTGTTCAGTTTACTGTCAGAGATATTGGAAGAACTATTAATGATTTTTGGTATTGTAAGTCTAGATGGCTATGCTGCCAGGACATTAAAAACCATTTACTTTCTAGCACTAATAATTCTAATATTAATTTGTATGATTCATCGCCAGATTGGGATTTGTAATTTCAAATTTGTTCTTGAAGGCTTGCCCCTGCAACTAGCTTCAACTGTTTCCAGTTTTCAATTTATATTTAATCTAGAAGGCTTGCCACCAAAAAGTATTTCATTACTTCCAAATTTTTATAACAATCCAATATTGAGTTGTGAGACTTGCTACCAACAGATCAAGATCTAACCCCCTTTCACCATATGCTCTCACCTTGCCCACATCAAGATCTTGGTGATCAGAATATGTTAAGGTTCATGCATTGTCCATTGTGAAATTGCAAAATTCAGAAAATTTTCAATTTGGGACATTACAGTGGTACTAGATCTAGTGATCTTGCCAGCCAACAAGGAAGCTAACTTATTGATGTAGATTACATCACATACATGCAATTAGGGAAGACAGAAAAATAAAGTTGTTTAAAGCATAGTTTACATACTCGGAATCGGCGAGTACTCGGCAAGCCCAAAAATTTTGCCTCGGGAAAAACTCGGCAAATACTCGGTAAATACTCAGCAAATACTCGGCAAATGTGTGTAGATATTTATGTATGTGTATACTCGGGACTGTACTGTGCATACATACATATCTATAAACATACACAGGATGCCAAGTTTGCATGCATATACACACACAAACATATTTATACACACACAAACATGCCAAGTTTGTGGGTTTTTTGCGAGCTACTGGTGATTACTCAATAATTTGATGGGAGAAAATCCATCTGCTTACTACCCGCAATTAAAAGCAGAAATTACTCGGCATGCAAATTGTTTGGAGATTACTCGGCTACTCGGAGAGTATGTAAACTATGGTTTAAAGAATCCATGTCAAAAATACTACAAACTTTGCAAAATATGAATAAGGAAATGAAGCAAAATATGAATAAGGAAATGAATCATTCATTGTTCCAATGGAACAAAGTGACAAAAGAGCAAAAGGAAGATCATCAACAAATAATCAATCTTTGATCGGTTAGTGGAGCAGTTTGTTATTAGTTTAAAAGTTCTAAATTCATTTAGAGGCACGCAAAAGAAAGATCCTATTCATAGTTCCTGCAAAGAGGAGAACGAAAGATGAGAAAAGGCATAGACAAACAATACAAGGCTTTTGAATCATGACAATTAGATTTGATTGAAACACAAGATGTTAGCTTGAAATTTGTCATCATACAAGTTCAAATAGTGGCAACTAAGCTTCAACGCACTATAAACTTATCTTCCATTGAAGTAGAATACAAAACAATTGTCAATGTTAATTGTGAAGTAGTACGGTTATGTAGGGTTTTAAGTGATTTGCAACTTCCTCAAATTACACCAACTCTACATTTTTATGGCAATCAAGGAGTCTTGAAGTTTGTGATGTACCCAATTTATCATGTTTGCACCAAGAATATTGAGGTTCATCATCACTATATTCTGCAATTGGTTGACATTGATGATATTTTTCTCCATTAGAACAAAATTGGAATTTTCTATGGTTTAATCATTCAGGCAGGTATTAGATATAAAATGATGTTAAACATGTTAGACTACACTTTGTACACATAAGCATTTATTGTTTAGGTTAAAGATGTAAAAAACAACTCTTATGTCTAAAAAGTAACTTACAATTGAGTTACAGCCACCATGTAACATTGCCATACAATAATAAATGCAAGCATACACTTATTGAATGCGATATTCAATTCTCTCCAATTTCGTCCATTTCTTCTTCCAACAAAATAAGAAATGCAAAGGAAAATCAAAAAAAGGTGATAGGGCTAATCACAACAGTCAGGTCTGACCTTGCAATAGATGAGGTCTTACCATCATTAAGGAAGATGAAGTTTGAAGCAATACTCAACAAAGGGAACGAAGGATTGACTAGCTCTGTGGATGCAACAGATGAGGCTAGGAAGGAGGCACCAATGTTGAAGAGGCTGTTAAAATGAAGTAGCATCAAGGAGAAAACATATGCAAGAAAATTGTCGATGTGGAAGCAATGATGGAAATGCCAATTGCTGAGGGGTGATAAGATCTCAACAAGTTAGAATAGGAAGCAAGTGTAGCCATAGATCTTGAGGAGAAACTCGCAAAGGCAAGACAGGTGTGAGAAGTGAAGCAATTGGTGGAAGAGTAAAAAAATTAGGGAGGAACTCAAAGGACTAGTCAGGCGATCACAAAAACTATGTAGAGAGATTAAGGCAAAGTGATTGAAATTGATGGAGCAATGGAATGGATGGAAGATGGAACACAAAAAATCTTCCAATAACACAATACAAGCCTATGAGAAAGTAGTTAAGTCTCTCACTCGTAATGCAACATTGGTCCTACAGAAGTGAGGTGTTTGCAACAAAGATCCAAACTGTGTTCCTCAAGGTCTTATCCAAGACTGTAATTGCCTATAACCTATATAGGCAATAACACACAAGATTAGACTGATTTTAATTTAATTTGTATTTATTTATACAACATAAGTTACATATTAACACCACTAAACCATAATTTCAAAATGCATGGGGAAAGAGAGTAATATATATATATATATAGCCAATATGATTAGTAATATACAGAAACTTATGCTATCACTTCTAATTCATTTAAGAGGTAGTGCAGAGGATGAGTATAATCGATATTTAAGCTACCAAAAGATTCAAAAAGAGGGAGAGGGAATAAGACATTCATTAGTCAATAACACGCATCTAAGGTTATAAAAAAAAATTCCCTGTTTTCAATGTTTTCACCTTAACATCTTAGGATAGCATGCAATGACTAGGCAAGGCATTTGATGACTGCTCTAATTAAACCTTCAGTAAATTGTGTTATAATACACTAATCGATTTATAACTATTCCATTTCTATAATTTCTCATTTTAATTCTACTACAGTCTTGGTGTACTTTATATAAATATACCAATATGATTAGTAATATATGGAAAATTAATAAATTATGCAATCACTTCAAATCCATTTAAGGGGTAGTGCAGAAGGCAAGTATAACCAATATTTAAGCTACCAAAAGATTCAATAAGAGGGAGAAGGAATAAGACATTCATTAGTTGATAACACACATCTAAGGTTTAAAAAAAGAATCATGTTTTCAATGTTTTCACCTTAACATCTTAGGATAGCACGCAATAACTAGGCAAGGCATTTGATGACAGCTCTAATTAAGCCTTTAGTAAATTGTATTATAATACACTAATCAATTTATCACTATTCCATTTCTATAATTTCTCATTTTAATTCTACTACAGTCTTCGTATACTTTAAATCTCGATTAAAGAGAAGAACAATCATAACAAAATGATGCTAAAAAACCCCTTTAAAGGTTACATCTTACTCATAATATCCCTAAGTTGTATGAAAATATATCAATTAATAATCCAGATTCTGGTAAAAATTCACCTCCTAATTCTTCCTCTACTACTCTCTCTCTCTCTCTAAAACTTTTCTAGAATTTCCTCTTCCAAGAAAAATCTCCAGCCCCCTTGCACAAAATGGTGCCATTGTATCCACTGTATCTTTTCCCTTTTTTTTACAATGCATAATCCTCTCTTTTTTTAACAACTGTCTCTACTTTCCTTAAAAAAAGATATAAAAATGAATGTTATAAACACGTCACTTTTTGAAATGCATTACTCTTTACTGCATACAAATCTCCTAATTTCAACTTCAATTGTATATATGATTATTAAGTTTTTAGCTTAATCTTAACTCAATCTTCATTACCAAATATTTTATTGAAATATTTGATTATTGCTTCTTTTCTCACTTTCTAAATTGATTAAAATATTGAATAAACTTTAAAAAATATTTTCCCATATCAATACTTGACAGTGCACACTTTTCTTTTCTATTTTAAAATTATTGACGTTAAAAGTTATAGTGTCAATAATTTTCATCAATATCGAAATTATTTTAAATACATAGTATTTAATTAATTAATCAGTTTTATGATATTGACATTTTCTAATTATATGTATTTAATTTACAAAATTTGCATTAATATTATTATTTATTACTAACTAATGGAGTTCCAGTAATTGAATAGAGCAAGATGTAGATTCATTCCAGAAAACTAGGTGTGCATTCATGGGGCTCGAGATGAATAGACACCATCAAAATGGGGGTTGTTTGATCCTTTACAGACAATTTGCCCAAATAATGATATTACTTCTTTTTCTGCAACCATTATAACATCCTAACAATAAATATCACAAATTAAGTTTAACCAATCGACACAGCATATCACCTGCTATCTATACCCCCACCGGGTTTAATTTATCATCCAGACATTTATTGAATAACTATTGATCAATTAGTTAGTTAATGGTGTATCACGAAGTGCATTACAGAGATGGATAAGTGAGTAGTACTAAAGAAATGTTGGCACTAAAATATACTAAGGCATAATCATCCGGAGCCAAATAAGAGAGATTCAATCACCAATCAGCAATAACTTGACATGGATGACCACTAAAAATAGGAATAAGAGTGCTAAGCATGAATGACTGCAAATAGCAATGGACAAGTGGATGACAACTGGATGCAACTTAGCACCCATGTGCCAAAGGCTGCAAAAGTAATTCACCATAGAAATTATTACATGACAGATGTGGTTTAGGAAATGATCCTTGTATGTTGGCAAAAACTTAGTTTGGAGGGATGCCTATAAATACTCCTATATGCATCATTTGGTCAGACAGATTTGGTGGATACACTTGGCAGGGACATTTTTGCAGATGTTTTTTGTAGGACAAATGTGGAGCAGACAGTCATTGGAGAGCATGAGGTAGTCCTTAATATGCTAAGGGCAGGATTGAATTGCAAATTGACGTTATCATTGTAAGCCTAAGGGCTTGGAGTTGGGAATTAATGTAAACTTGCGAACAAAAAATCTACAACATTATTGCAGATCAATAATGAAACAGAGATATTAAAATTGTCTTCAATCGGATGATCATTACACTCAGGTGCAATGGCTTACAAATCCTTTTATTTCTGTACAAAACTTCCTACAAACCAACTAACTACTAACTAACAATTAAACCACTAACATTTATTTATTTAATATTTAATATAAACTTAAAACTAACCTATCTAACTATTAACTAAAGATATAATATTCCAACATTCCCCCCCTTATTACATCAATACGAACAAAGGATGGAACATTGCAAGAGTTGATCACAACAACCCTTCTGAAGACTTTGATGAAGCATCTCTCTACCAATTCTCCTCGCTCACCCAGGAAACACCAAACTAAACACATCAATAGATCTCCCAACTGTAAAACCTGTAAAATACCTATCAATCAAGACATACTCCATTATCCACAAGTATGCCACTCTGTAATGTCCCCATTTTCCTAGGCAGTGGTCAGATGCAGTGGTTAGTCTACCAACTGGTCCCCGTAGGCCGCAAGGTGTTCAGGGGACCCCTTCGAGGGTGATTTTTGGTTCTTCGGCAGGCCTTTTTGGTGCTTATTTCAATACTCTTTAGCTCAGTGTCCCAATTTATTTGTGTCGTGCCTTCTGGAGGCCATTCTAGACACTTTGACCTGCACTTACTATTTTTAGTAAGTCACTCGGATGTGTTGCTCATACTTGCTATTTATAGTAAGTCACTGGTATGGTCAGCTGGCAGAGTTTCTATATTTGGCATGGTCACAAAAAAATTATATCCTCGAGTTATATTGGTTAATATTGGTCCTATGCATTTAATATTAATAACGTCAAATAATAAAGTTAAATTAAATAATTTAACTTTATGTGTTATTAAAATATTTTGAAAAGGGACTTTATTATAAAGGGGATATAAGTGATTTTAAAATATACTTTATAATATAAGTTAAAGTGTCATTTTAAAAGGGGAGATATAAGTGACTTTTAAAGTATAATTTATATTATAAAGTTGTGCACCAAAATTAAAAAGTAAATTGAATGAAATGAAATTTAAATGTGAATTTGAGGTGAAGTTGAGAATTATAAAAGGGCATTTGAAGCTCATTTTATTCATTCATGACTATTATTCTTGTTTTGGAGAAATTTGGTGAAGAGCTTCAGCAAGGGTTTGCTGGTTGAAAGCCATAGTTTTTTGAGGACGAAATCCCTCAGGAAGAATAGCTCAGAACAAGAGTGAGAGATCTCCCAAGCCAGCTTGCAGACAATGCCATTTCAAGGATTGTGCTTGTGCTTCATTGATTTACAGGAAAGGATTCAAAATAAGGGTTTGAAGATTTAATCAGGAAATCTAAGTTTAGTTCATCAATTTACAAATTACTTAAGCTTTTTGCTATGGAAGAAAACCAAGGATTTGTGGCAGAAGTTCGATCTTGGAGAACAAGAATTCTTTTTGATTCAATCATCTACAGGTGTGCAATATCACCCAAGGATTGATCTACAGGTAGCTTCATTTAGGAGCTGCAATTGTGCTGATTGCAGATTATTATTCAGAGTCTTTCAAAGGTTTATTGAGCAGATTAGAAATAAGTTGTAGAACGTTATTGTTGATCATCATTTATTGTTGTCACGTAGGAGATCAATGGAGGTCGTACCATTTCATAGCTGGTCGTACAACATCTCAACTGCCACGTGGGAGTCCTAGGGTCAAGCGCCTAGGCATTACACCTACAAATTCATCCATTTGTGGCGTCCAAGATAGGAGAACAGATGTGCATCAATTATGAGGCATGATCATGAGGTTATGAGGAGTGGCGTTTAGTTTTGCAAGCTTCCAATCTACTGGTTTAAACATTTTTCAAACCTGCAATATTGCATACTTGTAATACGAGTATGATGTTCATACATTTTCTAAGGCAACAATAAAATTTGAGTTGATAGATTAAAATATTTGCTTAAGTATTTCTTTATTTTGCAATTATACGCATTTCCTGCATTCCTGGCAAAAACACAAAAAAACAAAAAAACATAAAACCAAATTAAAAGAAAACACAGTCAGGCAAAATCAGGAAGTAAATATCCTACCAAGGGTGGGATATTTTAGTGGTATCAGAGCACAATTATTCTTGCCATCCTGTTGGGCAAATCAGAAAATTCAGTTGGTTCACATCTTTGCTTTGTTGAGTGACCAGCGCTCATAGATTTAAATTTCAAATTTAAATTATGGATTCAGCCAGTGACAAAGAGTTGGTATCAGATGATGGAAAGTGGTTAGCAAGATTACTCTACGAAACAGGTAGTAAGCTCGGTAGTCAACCTCAACCCGGGGATGATACTTTGGTCACACTGAAAAGAATAGAAGAATGTTTGAGTCTTGTTGAGCAGTTGCCGACTGATTTGTTGCAAATAGCTATGACTCCAACAGTGACTTCTTTGGGTGAGCACAAGTTATTAAGACAAAAAAACAAGGAGATAAGGCTCATTGTTACTCTTTGCCTCAATGAAATTATAAGGATTACAGCTCCTCAAGTTCCTTATAATGTTAGAAAAATGAGGAGGTATTGCAGCTGATTATTGAAGCTTTGATGGGATAGGTGATGTCAGAAGTCCTTCTTTTGGGAAGAGGGTCAAGGTCCTAGAGTTGATGGCACAAGTGAGATCGTGCGTTGTTATGATTGATTGTGATTGTAATGACCTTATTTTACAGATGTTTCGTCTTTTCATGGATTCTATCAATGAGGAACATGATAAATCTATTCAGGACTACATGAGGATCATTATGGCTTCAATTATTAATGAAAGTGATGAAATTTCCCAACTTATCTTATCTCTATTGTTGGCTGTTCTAAAGCAAGTACATGTGACGTCTACAACTACTTATAACTTGGTTCATAGTGTTTTCAAACAATGTGAGGGTAAACTGAGGCCCTACTTGTTTGATGAGGAGCAGGTGGAAGAAAAGGGGTTCAAATCTGAAGTGGTTGATGACGAGAATGCCTTACATCATGATTCATGATAGTTGTTTGACAAAACCCTAGGATGGCATTTTCAACTCGCATGGAGTTATTATCAACTTTGAAAACAAATCAGATTTTATGTTGCATGACGTTGATCCTAAATCAGAAAATTTATATGAGATTGATGGGTCTCAGGAGTCCAATTAGTTGGCAGGACAACTGAAGGTGAATGAAGACTAGATTGATGTAGCCATTAGACACTTTGATGACACTCTTCAAGCTAATGGCAAAGTATTGTTGGAGGATTCCAAGGATATAGAACAATCCTGAAGGAGGACTTTCCCTTGTAGGTTTCCATGTACTCAGAGAGGCGTTGATGGTAACGAAGACCAACTACCTACAACTACCCTCAGATAGAGACCACCTACTCATGCTTGGTGAGATCTACTTTGATGCATTGAAAGGGAAAGAGGAGGAGGTTGACAAGCTTTCCTACAAGCTTGAGGTTACCAAAGATTCTCTGAAGAGCACTCAGAAGGCCCTTCAAGAATCAGAGATTCAGATAGACGAGCTCTATGAGGAATTGAGCTTGGCTCAATCAACATCATCCACAGTAGAAATTCAGTCTTCCAAAGCTGCCATGAAACCTGCAAATGAGAGTGGTACTCATGGTTTGAGGGGAGAACCCCCTATGATGGTCAAGCACAAGGAGGTTTCAAACTTGCATGAGATTGCGAACCAATATGATTCTAAGATTTTCGAGGTTATACACAGCTTGCATCATACGGATCATGAGACATCTTTATGGGAGAGCCAATTAAGGGCTCAAGATACAAACACGACAAAGGCAGAGATGCATACACCTTGTGTACCAACTAGCAGTGAGGTGCATGCGTCCGCATGTGACAGGGTTACTAGTCTCTGCATTGGCAGAGTAAAGATTTCTATTGGTATAAGTCTTGTGTTGAGGCAGAGTCTTGTGTGACTGGCCTGTTGAATCATCACGCTGATCCATCTTATTTGAATGAGAATTGCAAGGCATCTACTAGTGGGAGCATGTCTCCTACATCTGCCAGCAGATCAAGTAATGCATTGGTTGAGGTGGATGATAGGCATGAGCCTAATGAGTCACCGGGACTCAAGGGACAGTTGATAGTCATTGAGGATAGGGTTGTCCAAACCTTAACTTGTTTCGACAATACACACAAGTTTGTGGAGTACCTCCTGTGGTCAGCACAATTGGAGGAAAGGCGGACAGGGGTAGTAGTTGGGACCTCCATATCTAGTCTACAAACTATCATGCGCGCCCTAGAGGGAATTAAGTCAGAATACCTCCAGTTGCTATCAGATAGGGACTTTGCTATTGGGTTCGCAGAGAGGACTTGTAGAGCAACTACCCAATCTACCCTTCAGAATCGGAGACGTGAGCCACCTCCTGATTCAGGTGATGGTGTGTGTTCCAATGACTATGTTGGTCAACCATTGGCGCAAGCAGGTGCATTCCATCTTGACTGTATAGTAAGGAGTGCTCATCACTTATCTTTTAGTCCACGCACAAATGATTTGATGGTGCATAGGTGTGGGTTGGCTCAGGATTCATATCATCCATTGTGGGATGGAGTGTTTCCATCTCCAAAAGATGGAACCCGAGACTGCGGATATCCGACTCTATTACTTTCAGATGATTGTTTACAGGGTCAGGGATCAAATTTTCATCATGTAGATGTGTCCTTGGCAGAGTTTGCAACTTCCTTGTTTCAAGAATTTCCATACTCCTTAAGTTGGTAGGGGACGGCTGTTCTATTTATTGGGACAAGATTTTCTTTCATAATCCTTGGAGGACAACAATCGTTCAGGAGTTTGTAGGAGAGTTGCATCATCTCCTTAGCATTGGAGAGTGGCATAGGGTTGGTACTCTGGCACCCTATGACCCTAACAGTTTTGTGTGCAATTTCATAGGTTAGATTTCCAATCTCGAGACTATTGATCTGTTTTGTATCAGCAACCTAGGAGAAGTTGTTACGCATTTTTTGGTGCCTATGTGGGGTACTCATCACATCCTTGGGAGATTTGTAGAGGTTGGGAAGAGGTGTTGTGATGTTGGCACCTCGAGTTACTTCCATCTCCTCATGTTTGATGGATTTGAGGTTCTAGTGTGTTGGGATCCAGGTGGTGATAGGTGTGGCATGACAGTTCGATGGGATTGTGATGTGTTGCTCCACCATTCTCAACATGGTGAAGATCATAACAAAGTAGGACAGTGGAAGTCAACAGGTGTTGCGTCTGGCAGACTTCCAATCTGGTTATGGGATCCAGGGATTCCTATGTTTCGTAGATTGCTCTAAATTGGGGTAATTGTTTACAGTGATGTTGAGTATGGATTAATCTCTACCCAGCGGATGCAGAGGATATGTTGTTGGGCATTCTACAGGCTTACCTGGGATACTGGTATTCAGATGACCTGCCAAGGTATCCAGGTGAGGATTGCTTGGGGACAAGCAATCGTGGGGAGGGGGGACTATAATGTCCCCTTTTTCCTAGGCAGTGGTCAGACGCAATGGTTAGTCTACCAACTGGTCCCCGTAGGCTAACAGGGTGTTCAGGGGACCCCTTCGAGGGTGATCTTTGGTTCTTCAACAAGCCTTTTTGGTGCTTATTTCAATACTCTTCAGCTCAATTTCCCAGTTTATTTGTGGTGTGCCTTTCGGAAGCCATTCTGGACACTTTGACCCACACTTACTTTTTTTAATAAGTCACTCGGATGTGTTGCTCATACTTGCTATTTATAGTAAGTCACTAGTATGGTCAACTGGCAAAGTTTCTATATTAGGCATGGTGGCATAATTATATCCTCGAGTTATATTGGTTAATATTGATTCTATGCATTTAATATTAATAACGTCAAATAATAAAGTTAAATTAAATAATTTAACTTTATGCGTTATTAAAATATTTTAAAAAGGGACTTTATTATAAAGGGGATATAAGTGATTTTAAAGTATACTTTATAATCTAAGTTAAAGTGTCATTTTAAAAGGGGAGATATAAGTGACTTTTAAAGTATAATTTATATTATAAAGTTGTGCACCAAAATTAAAAAGTAAATTGAATGAAATGAAATTTAAATGTGAATTTAAGGTGAAGTTGAGAATTATAAAAGGGCATTTGAAGCTCATTTTATTCATTCATGATTATTATTCTTGTTTTGGAGAAATTTGGTGAAGAGCTTCAGCAAGGGTTTGCTAGTTGAAAGCCATAGTTTTTTGAGGACGAAATCCCTCAAGAAGAACAGCTCGATACAGGAGTGAGAGATCTCCCAAGCCAGCTTGTAGACAATTCCATTTCAGGGATTGTGCTAATGCTTTATCGATTTACAGGAAAGGATTCAAAATAAGGGTTTGAAGATTTAATCAAGAAATCTGAGTTTAATTCATCATTTTACAAATTACTTGAGCTTTTTGTTGTGGAAGAAAACCAAGGGTTTTTGGCAGAAATTCGATCTTGGAGGACAAGAATTCTCTTTGATTCAGTGATCTACAGGTGTGCAATATCACCCAAGGATTGATCTACAGGTAGCTTCATTCAGGAGCTGCAATTGTGTTGATTGGAGATTATTATTCAGAGTCTTTTAGAGGTTTATTGAGCAGATCAGAAATAAGTTGTAGAACGTTATTGCATTGCTGGCATGTGGGAGATCAAAGGAGGCCGTACCATTTCATAGCTGGCCATACAATATCTCTCAGTTGGCACGTGGGAGTCCTAGGGTCAAATGTCGAGGCATTACACCTGCAAATTCATCCATTTGTGGCGTCCACTACAGGAGAACAATTGTGCATCAATTTCGATGCATGATCATGAGGTTATGAGGAGTGGCGTTCAATTTTGCAAGCTTCCAGTTTGCTGTTTTAAACATTTTCAGACCTGCAATATTGCATACTTGTAATACAGGTATGATGTTCATACATTTTCTAAGGCAACAATAAAATCTGAGTTGATAGATTAAAATATTTGCTTCAGTATTTCTTTATTTTGCAAGTATATGCATTTCCTGCATTCTTGGCAAAAACACAAAACAAAAAACAAAAAAACATAAAACCAAAAAGAAAGAAAACACAAACAGGCAAAATCAAGAAGTAAATATCCTATCAAGGGTGGGATATTTCACACTCCACCTGTGAATTGAGACAAACTGCATTATCCACAACAAAGTACACCAACCAATTGTGAATCGAGACTCACTAAATTATCCACAGTAACACCTCCATTTGTGAATTGAGACCAACTCAATTATCCACAAGTAACACCTGCAAAACTATGGATTGAGACAAACTCAACTATCCATAGGTACCACTCACCAAATTTGCAGATGAAGACATACTCAATTATCTACAAAACAAACTTGTCATGCCCCCCCTTACTCCATGAAGGGACTCAAGATGGAAGATGAAACTAGTGTTGTTTCTCATATAGTGTATCATCTTTGAGTGACAAGCTAACTCAAAATGATAAAATACCTCTTGCCTCCAATTCCTCTAGCCTTTAATTTGACCTATTTAGAAAAGATATTGCCCCTCATTGTCATTGTGAGGAGAGTCTTGATCATGTATTGCAAAATCACATCTTTCTTCCTTCGTTTCGATAGCAATCAAAGCATTATTTGTTTTTAATTTGCCATCAATAAGATCCCTTGCACATTGAATACAATTCAAGAGAATGTGCCCTCTTTGATTAGGTAATGTCCCCTTTTGGGATATTCCTTAATTTAGGCCAGCAAAACAATAATAAACACTAAAAACTAATATTTGCAATAACAAGTATCAACTTTATGGTTATATTCAGATTAATACATAAAATAGTATAATATTGAGAACAATACACCATAGCTAAAAGATTATAATAGTTAGATCTATAGTTCATATCATCATTAACATTTGAATTCAAAATAACTTAACATCACTAATGATTAGTCCAAGGCATATTTTGATAGCCAATCATATTAGAAATTCACTAGAAATATTTACAAACTGCAATCTCAAGGATGGTTATCCTTGTATTGCGACAGCATGGGAGGATCCTTGTCCATCCATCTCGGGTGGTGTACTTGAGAAGACCCTCAAGCCCAAGAGCACTCATATGCCTCCCGACCCCACGAGTGCTACATCTCGAGAGTGGCATACTCGAGAAGTCCCTCTCAAGCCCAAGAGCACTCATCCACCTCCTGGCCCACGAACATGGTAGGATCTCAAGTCCACACCATCCCTTAGTCCACCTTGGAGGTGCTCCATCCTCCTTGATCAAGCCCAAGAGCACTCATTCGCCTCCCAGCCCACGAGCGTTGCATCTCGGGGGGGGCGTGCTTGATAAGATGCATGAAGATTGCCCCCCCCCCCCTCCCGAACAAGCCCGGTAGCACTCATACGCCTCCCGGCCCCATGAGCGCAGCATCTCGAGGGTGGCATACTTGATGAAGGCAGAGTCGATACTTCCCATCTCGTGAACCTGGAAGATTGATCGGCCTCCCTATTTGTAAACACTTCTATAAAATCAAAATAGATTGCTAAAGGAATCTTATTATATTAATCATTAATCAAATATCATTTCATTATGCAATTAGAATACATATATATACATAGTTATTCCTAATTTATATTTTTAAAACTTACTTCCCAATGATATTCTTGCTAAAAATAATATTTATTCCAATAGATCTCTTATAATTCCAATTTCTTATTTCCCTTTTCCAATCCACTTGATTGAAGCCTTCCCCACAAGGAAATGATCTCCCTTTTATATCTTATTATTGAGGGAGTCACAACCTTTCATAGTATTTGAAAGAGTCACAACCTTTCACATTAAGAGTCACAAACTTTCGCATTAGGGGTCACATCATATTTATTCGTAATTGATTCATTCAATGATGTTATGGATCTCTTTCTCAAATGAAATTCTCTCTCTTTTATATCTCAAGTTTGAGGGAGTCACATCTCTTGACCTCAATAGTTACAACTCTTCATATGTTGGTTGACCATTCTTAACAACTTAATCTTTATTTAACACCATAATATTAATTATCTTCAGTGATTTCTTTTGAAACATAGGCTGCAGACATTTAGGAATAAAACGGGACATTACAGATTACAATAGAAGCATTTGAAATTTTCCCTGTTGAATTTTTAGACTTCTTGATAAATAAAGCAATTTCTTCGACAATTGAATGAGTTTTAGTGACTCTTTTTTCTTCATCAATCAAGGAAGAAATCACCGTTTCTAAGCTCGGACTGATTTGTTCAAAGTAAATACAATATTATCAATACTTGGAGACATACTACTTAATAAAATAGCTTTTGCATCATCTTCATCAATTGTAGAATTTATTCCAGCAAGTTGGTCTAGAAGGGAATGAAATGTACTAATATGTTGACCAATACTTGCACCCTCTTTCATCTTTAGACCAAAAAGCTTTTGTTTGATTGACATCTTGGCACTTGACGTTTGCGAGCCAAATAAAGAGTTCAGACTATCCCATATTTGTTTTGAAATTTTTGATAGATCAATATGGTGCAAATATGCATCAAACAACCCTAGACCAATCAACGTTGTGGCTTTACGATCTTTTGCTACCAATTGTACTGCTTCATCTACATTTCGTGGTTTTTTAATAGCTCCATTAGCAATATCCCATACATCTTTTTCTATTAAAACTAATTGCATCTTAACTTGCCAAGTATGAAAGTCATGCCCTTCAAATTTAGCAAGTGCATATGATTTCTCCATTAAAATAATTTTATCACTCCAATGGCAATGCCTTCCAATAACATCAATATCCAATTCAAAAAATCTATTAACATTATTACTCCAAAAGATCAATCATGATTAAAGAAAATCTTTATAACTCCTTATACCTCCCTAATGGGCGCATAAAACATCACATGTACACCAATATATTTTTGTGTAAAGTAAGCTTTAACATTTCCCAACAATGGTATTTGCGTTCCAAGTTCCCTGAAATAAATCTACTAGTGGCCTGATATCTTAGCATTTGGAGTGAATCTGCATTTTATACATACCTTATTGATGTTAAAGTTTCCTATCAAAGATATTGTGAAATAATCTCCAGAACAGAATGGTCGCCCAGCACAGGAACAGGTTGACAGCTTTTCATTACAGTCATCTTTCTCTCTCATCATCCCACAAATGATTCCATCTCCAGGCCTCTTGTATATACCTTTATTTTGGCAGATCACTAACTATGTTTGCTGGCTATTGTTGTAAATATGGCAATATTTGTAACTGAAAATTTGTGAGTTCTCATCACACAGCCTCGTCCCTCCTTGGCACTAGCTGTCGTCTTTTGGCATTGCTTCACATACTAAAGTTGCCTGCAAGTCCTCTGGTATGAGCATCTGACAACCACATTGATTGTTCTATAAACAAATTGTTCCACACTGGCACTTCAAATTTCTTCAGTATTGCCTATTGTGCGGTCTCCTGCAGCTTCATTCATGATCGGGGCATTCTCCCTTCCAAGCTTCAGACACCACTAGTCCTAGAAGCTTTTCTTACGCCCTCCATTCAAAATCACCCAGGCATTCCATCGCTGCTCTGATACCATAATGAAAACTTGCAAACGAAAAATCTACACCATCATTGCAGATCAGTAATGAAACAGAGACATTAAAATTGTATTCAATTGGATGATCATTACATTCAGGCGCAACGGCTTATAAATCCTTTTACTCCCATACAAAACCTCCTACAAACCAACTAACTGCTAACTAACAATTAAACCACTAACATTTAATTTTTTAATATTTAATCTAAACTTAAAAGTAACCAAATTTAACTATTAACTAAAAATGTAATATTCCAACAGGAATTAGGTTGAGGCATAGACTAATACTGATCATGGATTGCAACATGCACTGAGTTGTCTTGATGAATATAGTACAATGGTGTTGTGTATATGTTCTTGTGTCTCTTTCTGCAATGTATGTTGATAGTGGATCAGTGATCACTAATCTCTATACTTAGATCAGATCAACATGGCTCTTGGCTTTAGGAGGTAATGGTTAGCAGGGAGATTTTGTGCTACTAGACTTCATAGTTGAGAGCTAACACCTATCAGGTCCTAGCTTTGTCAACATATGTTTATATTATATTTAACATTTTAAAGCCTCACTCTAAATATGTAGCATACCAACCTCTATGAGAAGAGTCAAGTACGATTTGTTACTTATAATTTTGAAATTATTTTTATATTTGTTCAATTTTTCTCCATGTTACTTTTAAGGTTAAAGACTTTACCAAAAATATGACACATTCCAGACAAAAATACATAAGGGAGCATACTTAATTAAATTTTCATTAACACTTTTGTAACATACTTAATATCATTCTTCTGTATAAAATGGTAAATTGATTGTCATTTCCTAATTCTATGGCCATTCAACTTCAAAAAACAGATTTCAAAAGATATATGTGAAATTTACCCGCTGTTTAACCCAACTCAGCTTACTGCTTCCATAACGAGGTGAAAGAACACACTGAACTGATGAATGCTTGAAAAACTTTTTGGTTTCTTCATCATGTGTTTGCATAACTCCCTCCTACATTTACCACAAAGATCAAAAGAACTTAGTTATTTCAGTTTATAATATCATGCTTACTTACAGAAATGTCTTAATGTAAATTCAACTGGAACAAAATTGTTGAAACTCACACTTATGTTACCAACTATAATTTCCTCTGCATACTCAATTTGATCCCAAGACCACAATATGTCGTTCACAAAAAAGAAAGTAGATAGAGAGAATATTTATTAATGTCTACAAATGACAAGAGTACTTCAATGGAACCCAAAAGCAAATTGAGTTATATTTAAAATTCAGTTATATAAAAAAAGTACTACGATTAAAAAAGGCTCAGGTTTTGAAAACTTGCCTAAACACTAATCTACAAGGAGAGCTGGAAAATTATTGCTCACGGAGGTAATTTCTTTCTCCCTTTTGATATGCTCATGTCAGATTACAGTACATGAATTTTATTGAAGATTGAAAATAGTTTATGGCAAATTGGAGATGGTACTCTCAAAAATTAATTATAAATACAAACAATGAAAAGGTAAGCAATTGTAATATTCAATTTAATTGTAAATTTCAAAACAACTTTATTGCAACCACAAACTGACATTACAGATGGGAATATTAAAAAGAGTAATACTAACAAGAGGCACAGTGACCAAGTATACCAAGAAATTGAAACAATGCAGTGCAGACTTTAGTAGTTTCAACAAAAACATAAACAATGGAATAGAGACACAAGCCAAGACGTGGATTATGATAGAGAGTGTAAACATACTGTTTTAAGTAGGAACTTGTCATGTGATGTTTTGTCATCCCAGACCAATAGCAGCACACGGACACCTTCTTGAGATTTGTATTTCAGAAGTTCCCCCAGGTTCAAAAGTCCTCCCTCTGGCAATGGTTTTGTTGGTTCCCTCACAAGCTTTATTCTGTGATATATGGACCATCCTGTAATGTAGACCAAATGATGTGCTTCAAGTATAGCATGGCAAATATCCTCCCAGCATGTTCCACGTCTAAACTCCTTTCCACCATCCAATCGAATTGGCGGATGTAATTGATCACGTGCATGAGCATCCTGATACAGGGAAACCATCCCACCTTTTCGAAGTGGGAAATAAGTGTGAGGAACACCAGAATGATCAGGCCCAGCACCAATGCCAGCTTTGTACAAGGGATCACTCTGAACTGGAAAAAACTGGATTGAAAGATGCAAAGAAGAATCAGGCTTAGGTGGTTTTCCATAGGAATTTAGCACTGTAAACCAGTCATCCTTTTTCTCACCACTTAAAACTTCATCTGCCATTATTGCAACAGTCCCTATTAGTTCAGCTCCAAGAAGATCATTGTCCTTAACAGCAAACTCCACTTTCTCCGCAAAATGAGCCAAGTGAATAGTAAAATGCTCGTTCCACAGAGGATCTTGGCTGTTGGGTATAATACGGGTTTGGGCAACAGTTGCTCCAGCAACTTGGACCGAAACATAAGGATCACTTGTAATAATTTTATGATGGTGATGCTGTCTATTTTTCTGCCGGTATTGCCCTCCACATGAATTGAAAAATGTGAAACATTGTCTAACTCTCTCTGACATCATATCCATATTGGGCAGTTCCTTAGCCGCAAAAATCCAAACCTCCAAAGTACCGTGCAGAAGAACTTTTTTCTCAGATGAGACTTTCTTCAATGACACATCTTCCATCTTTTCAGAACCATTAAATGAGCTAATGTCAGCCATTGCAACTGGAACTAAAATGGAAACACAAATCAAAAACTAGCACCCAACCTAAAGCCTTTAGCACTCAAAAGTTAGGGAATTTTCCTGGTAAAGCGATGTCCTCAAATCTGTACTGCACTTGCACCTTGATCCTTAAAAAACTCAATTCAAATCTTCTGAATGTTCAAAAAACGCGCTTCAATACCCAGCGTGAAGCCGTAAACACACAAGAATGAAGAATTCCTTCGGGCAGTGAACTTGCAGCCTTCGCCCTTATCCTGGCTCCGCCAACTCATTCTTCCGGCATTTACTACCCAGCGTGTAGGCGTAAACACTCAAGAAAAAGAATTCTTGCGGGCACCGAACTTGCAGTCTTGGCCCTTATCCTGGACCCGCCAACTCAATATTCTGGCTTTTAAAAGTGGGCTCTAATG
The DNA here is from genome assembly GCA_007258455.2 of Sequoia sempervirens. Taxonomy (NCBI): domain Eukaryota; kingdom Viridiplantae; phylum Streptophyta; class Pinopsida; order Cupressales; family Cupressaceae; genus Sequoia; species Sequoia sempervirens. The sequence goes on along the minus strand of VDFB02037888.1, from coordinate 94,350 downwards.
CCTGGCCTGTAGCTTTTAACACGCAAGAATGGGTAACTTTTTCTACAAGCGATGCCCTCAAATTTGTATCGAACTTACAACCTCGGCCCTTAATCCAATACAACCCAATTCCAATCTTCAGAATGTTGAAAGCAGGTATATTAATCACCAAACCTGTAAGAACTCAAAATTAGAGTATTCTTCCTGGTGGGTATGTCTTCAAACTTGTATACAGCCTCGATCTGCAGAACCCAATTCGAAACTTCATCATTGCAAAAGTTAAGTTTCAAAACCAAAATTACACGAACAAAAGAGTCAACAGTAGAGATTGTTCCTCGTAAAAATATCTTAAATATCTACTTTCCTCACCACTCAATTCAAAGCGTGTACAGTTCGAAAGGTCGATTTTAGTACTATTTCCTTCAAGTTTTGAAAGAAATAAAAAGATTTTCAGCGAAGGACAACTAAGAGTGGGACAGCTACCACAACAGATCGTTGATACCTTCCAATTTTTTTTAGTTCAAAAGAATTATATTTTTTTTAAATCCCTCCTCACCACGCTACATGATGACGAATCCAAGTCTACTTTAGCGAAACCTGTGATAATGAGAAAACAACGGATCTGAGCCTATATCACTGTTTTGGATATAGAATTAAGTCTAACTAACTCATTTATTCCATTTCTTTTCAGTAACACATTGAAGCTGAGATTTACCTGCTCCAGCCAATGACTCACTTTCAGTTGAGCATGGAGTTGGTGATGGGGCATGATGTCACAAATTCACTTGGCCTCCAAGACTGACAGGTGTTTTCTTTTCCCCGATTCCAACTCCTAGTCTTCTCGTCCACGCAAGAAAATTCAAGCCTGGTTTGCGGGAAAAATTAATATAAAAACTTTTGTCTTTACCTATGTGGAGGATTGCCTTCGTTTTTTCATTTGTTTTTATCTAAAACGGTTTTAGAAATAATATTTAATGAATAATGTTTTTTAACCTAGTTTTTAAGAAAGTCGTTACTGGGTTGTAATAGTGTAAATTGTTTTTAAGAAAGTCGTTACTGGGTTGTAAAAATAAAATAGAAAAGATAATGAAAGTTAACAGTTTCAACGTCAAGATTTAAATTTTCAAGCATAATAGTTCAGGGAAGTTTGAATCTTGGTGGCAACAACAATGTCATGCTGTTGTCAGCAATGTAAAATATGTTTTTAATTGAATTTATGAATTAAGTGAAATAGGCTAGTTGTTGGAGAATAATATCTAAATATCTTTTACATAATTTTTTTTTAAGATAAATAGGCTAGTTTGCAAACATCATTAAAATATTTTAAAATTATAAAGGGTCAAGATTTAAATCTACAAGTATAATAGTCCACCACAAGTTTGAATCTTGATGGCAATAACAATGTCATGTTTTTTAACTAATGCATTATGTTATAAACAACATAAATATGTTTTAATTGAATTTATTAATTAAGTGAAATAGGCACTTGAGAATAACATCTAGATATTTTTTACATAAAGTATTTTTTTTAAGATAGATATGCTAGTTGTAGTTGGTATGAGTTTTCCAAGTCCATGAAGTAGTAGAGCAAGCTTTTGGATTCAACTGTGTATGTTTTTTAATCGACTTTCGGATCACACTCAATGATTATTATAAGAAGAGGAAAGTCAAGATTTATTATAAAATTAAAAAATGTCAAGATAGATATGCTAGTTTGCAACTTAATTAAAAATATTATTTTAAAATTATAAAATGTCAAGATTTAAATCCACAAGCATAATAGTCCACGGAAGTTTGAATCTTGGTAGTACAACAATGTCATTTTTTTTTAACCAATGCACTATGTTATAAACAATACAAATATGTTTTAATTGAATTTATGAATTAAGCGAAATAGACATATGAAAATAATATCTAACTAGCACTTGCACCTAAAGAAGGTTCAAGGATTACATTGATAGAAAACTATATGTATGTTAATATGTTAGAGAATATGTGTTTGTGCATGGATGCACTACAAAATTCTAGTTGCATGTAAGTGGATTAAACACTTTATAATAAGTGCTAAAGAATGGAATGAAATAAACTTTGACAAATCTAGATTTTTTTTAAAGAAATTAAGTATTATTAGATTATGAATTTAAACATAAAGCAATGCAAATGAAAATAGAATGTTCTCATCTAATTGTCTTTTATGTGATAAGTGAGATTTTGGAGACTTTTACCTCCAATTGTTGGTTTACCATTAAACGGTAGTTGAAACTTGTTTTGGACGACTCAACACATGAGACTTGTTGTAAATTCTAGTTGTATGTGATTTTTTCCTTAAAAAATTAAGTATTATCTTATTTTGAAAAATTTGCATATAGATTTAAAACATAAAGTAAGGCAAATGAAAAAAAAAAGTTGCCATCAAATTGACAAAAAACATTGGAAATGGAAATACAATGTTTCCATCTAATGGAAAAATCAATATTTATCTTCACCTAATATTTTGGAGGCTTTTATCACTAAATGGCAATTGATTTACCATTAAACGACACCTAAAACTTATTTTCCAATGACTCAACCATGCGTGAGACTTATTTCATCTTACACTACATGTAATCTATTGACTAAATATTATTTTAAAATTATATAATAAATTTTGTCATGTTTCTTTGACATTAAATTAATCATTTTTATTCATAAATTATTGATGAACTTCATTAAAAACTTATCTAAAAATTAGAAAATAAATTTCTATACATTCCCTACTATTAAATTAATTGTTTTTATTTTTAATTTTTTATATTTCATATTCATTTTGGTAGTTGGCTAGATATTAGGGTTTGAAAAAGATTTTGACCTTTTTTTTGGGAAAGGCTTTATATCAGTCATCAAATTGATGCATGACAGGTTGTCTTGTAGTACAGTTAGTGAGAACGGATAGCTAGACAAGGGGCCTACATGTAAATTGACGTACAATGAGAGCCACATTTCAAAAAAGACAAAAGTTCAACGTTATCCATAAAGATGTTGTTACTCGATTTCAGTGTTGAAAGGAAAGGAAAATCACGTTGCCTTAGAAAGCGAAACTTAAAATGATATGTTTTAATGGGAATAAATCATATCTACAAATTAAGAAATAAAATGTTTTATAAGTATGTAATGAATTTAAATTAAGTAATTGGGATTGATAATTGTAATATCTATTTAAAATTTCAATGTGAATATTAAGGGTATTTGATATATATTTTAAAATTAATGATAAAAAAATGATATTAATGATATGTGGAATTGATTTATTTATTATTTTTTAATTAATGGTTTAGGTGTGATAATTGTCTTAAAATTAGAATTAGGTGGAGGATTTTGTAATTTAATTTTAAGTATCATGGGTTTGATTTTAAGTGTTGTGGATTTGACTTTTAGTATGTAAATTTGAAATTGGTGAAACATAGATTTCAAAAATGTGTTTATCCTCATCTCTCATGTGTGGTAATATTATAAGGATTATGATGTTTAGAAACATTTTTAGAGAATCTGTAAGATCACTAGGGTCAAGTTACCATTGGTTAGACTCCTAGATGGGTCAACTTTGTGGCTTATAAGGAAGATTTGAAGACATCATTCACCAATATGTAAGTGGTCTAGATCCAAATGAGGATATTTGTGCATTTAAAAATTGGAGTGTGTTATAATGATTTTACTCTATAATTGCTAACTTCTCTTCATTTCTAATTGATTCCTTTCTACTCTTCTTTATGAATTAATGTCACATTGAAATTGTAAATACCATAACATAGTAACATGTTGCACAATATTTGCAAAATTTTATTGCTCTCCCTATGCTCAAATATGTCAAGCTATTATGGATAGCCTATGTCCACTTCCTTTCATGAAAATGCAAATTTTACACCTTCCTAACAACAATATTAAAAGTAGAATATAGAAACATATGTTTTAATAGAAATGGCGAGAGGGAATGGAATTTTGAAATCCTCTGGCAATGGCAGAGAGATGGCTCAGAGGTGGATGATGAGGATGATTTTTCTTGTTTGTGGTGGATCTGGGGGCTCCAACCTACTTCGTTGGAGTTTTCTTCGATGTTTCTTGGTCTTCTTGGTGTGTTTGTTGTAGGTGGGGGTTTCGTTGCTCTGCCTGTTGGCCTGTGGTGTTCTAGCTGGCCTCTGGGGGCCTTTGTTTGGGGAGGGATTAAGATCTGTGTTTCCTTGGTGGCGCTTTTTCCTTTGCTTGTGCTTTGGAAGGATGGGGTGTTGTTGTGCTTTGTTTCTCCTGTTGGTCTTTCGAGCCCTTGTCGAGGTGCGTTGTTTGTATTGGTTGGGGGTTTTGGTGATTGGGAAAGACTCGTTTCTTCTTTCTTGTTCCTGGTTGTTCTCTGGAGACTTGTGTTTGTTGAAGGCCTCTCTTGGACATGGTGTTGCAATTAGGGGCTTGGCTCTGGCGAATCTCATGTTTGAGCCTATCCTTGGTGAGGATGGCTTGTTCATGTGCCTTAACGTTTCTTTTGCGGAGCTTTGCAGTTCCACAATTTGTGTTGTGTTGCAACTTCTCTTTGAGGTCAATGGTCTTGTTGTGGCTTGTCGGTTCTTTGTGTTGAGTATATCCCTTAATGGGTTCAACATCTTGCTCTTCTATCCAAAGTCTATGCTTTGTACTAGCTTTCATCTATGTGTAGCAATGTTTTTTTTATATTTTGTTGGTGGTCGTTGATCTGAGGTCTATGCTGGACTATATGGCTCGTGCATTGGATGATTTCACTCTATCTCTTGTTGCTTACCTGATTGTTGGAGGATGGGCGGTTGTTAGTCATTGTTGTATGTGTTCTCTTTGGAGCCCTAATGGGTCTTTGAGGTATTCTACGCTTCCTAGTGCCTGCTTCATTGCTTTGTTTGGGCAGAGTGCTATTGTTTTCTAGTTGCTCTATGTTGTCCTATTCCAACTCAAGCTTAAGGTTGTTATTGTCCTATTTATGGACTCTAGTCTTGTTGCGGGTTTTTGGGCTATTATTGCTCAGTATTCCTTTATTCGATATGGGTGTTTTGTGCTTTGCTTCTTCTATTTTGGAGCTGCATGTTCTTGCTTCTTAGGGTTTCAAGGTTATGGTTGTCATTCTAACCTTGGTCACCGAAATGTATATTGTGGTTTGCTTTCTATTTTTTTGGGTGGTCTTGATGCCCCTATCTTGCTTTAGTGTCATCGAGCAAGGTTTGCTTAAGGGTTATAATGTTTATGTTAATTGCACTGTGTTCCTACCTCAAGAGGTTTAGGGCTTGTTTAAGGAGGTGGTTGTGTTGGCTTCAAGTGGTGCTCTAACTAAAGCTACTATGGTTATGTTGAACTTGAGGTACAAGGTTTCATTTGAGGTCCCCTTTGAAGGATTGTTGGTTCATTTTGTGGCAAGATTGCAGATGGTCCTCAAGGGTGTTGTGGACTCCCTAGTTTCAAGAATCTCTTCTTTTTTGTCTGAGGTCTTCAATGGTTTGTTGATGTTCTTCAAGGGTGTTGAGATAAGGTTGAACCTATTGAGCGAGGATGCCTTTGTGGCCCTCTCTGATGATTGGGATGCTCCTCTTTTGTTGGGGTTTCATTCCATATCCATCTTAATGGTTCTGATGTCATCGGGGTGTGCTTTCTCTTTGGTGGTTGTTGATTTGCCTCATATTGCTTCCTTATTGTACCTAATGCTCATGTTGCCATGGGACGACGTGTGTTGTCTTACTACCAAAGTATTGACTTCCTACTGGTTTTTACAGTTGGGGTCTCCTATGGAGGTGGAGATTGCTCTTGTTGAGGTGGATCCCTCTCCTATTGAGGTGGAGACGGTTGTTGTTGCTGCAGTGGGTTGTTCCCTTTCTTTTTGTTGGTTCCTTTTGAGGTGGAGCATGTTTGTGCAGGAGATTGGTGGCTCTTACAGTTTTGATCCTCACTTCATCCTCTCTTTTAGAGGGGATCTCACTCTTATTGAGGTAGAGATTGAGTTGGTGTGTTGGGCGGAGTGTTGCTTTAAGTTGGCGTTGGCTCGTCAATGCTTTGTCTTGCTTGTTGACTCCCAAATTGTAGTAGGGAGTCTGGATGTGTTCGACCTGTGATTATTTAGGAGCTATTGTTTTAATGGTGTTGTTTGTAAGTTGTTGCTTCTTGGAGGCCTTGATGTTCAAGTTGTCTTGGTCTCTTGGGGGGTGGATGTTGTTAAGGGTTATTGTTCTTATAGCCTGATGGGTGGCTTGCAGGTCTGTGTTGGTTGTGCTCTTCTTTCTGGCCCAGATTTGGTGTTTCGATCAAGGGGATGGTGTTCTACAAGTGTTGTTGTTTGGGAAGTTTTTCTTTTGGGATATGCTTTCTCCTATAAAGGTGGAGAGGCAAGTAGGTGGATGGGGGCTTTCTACCCCATTAGTGCTAATGTTGTTTCTAGTTTAGAATTGGTTGCTCTAAGTAACAAGCTTGATGTGGGATGGTTCTTTCAAGAAGTGATGATGGAGTTGTTTTCTGGTGGTTTGTGTTTTAGGATCCTCTCAATCTTGCTTGTATGAGTTGGAAGTACAGTTTGTCTTACCCACCATTGGGGTGGTTGTTGTTTCAGGCTATTGTTTTGTCAACTTGGAGGGTGGCCTGTTGGCCTATTTTGTTGACTGTAAGGTCTATTTCGAAAGTTGAAGATGGCCCTGCTTGGAGGGAGTTGTGTCCTAAATTGGTGAAAATTGTGTGTTTTTTGCTTTGGTCAAATGTGTGTTCTAAAACTATCGGTACTTAGTAGTATTGTCCCAGACTGTTATTTCTTAATAGCTTTGTTATGGTTTTATACCTGTTGGACTTTGGTTAATCTCATAAATGGTATGCGTACCATTTTGTGGATTAATATGGGTATTTTGTTTAAATGATTATGTTGATAATGGTTTTGTGGTTGCAATTCTAGTTTATGTTGATGTGTTTTTTATGCACTTCTCAACACAGGCAGTGCGTAGGTGCACTATCTCTCTTGAAAGACAATCTTCCACAATTAGATTGTAGAACAATATCCCAAGGTCTCTAATGTCAGGTTTTGACAATGCTTGGAATATCTCAGTTGATTTATGTGATTTATTGGAATCACAAGGCGAACTTACGGACGAGTTACAAAGCATGGGAAGTTGGGTTTGCAAATGCAATTTCAAAGTGCTGGAAGTGAATGAACAGTGACTGTCCACTCAAAATAGCAAGCTGAAACTCATCAAGTTCATCTTATTTAGCTTCATGGTGATGCTTTGGATCCTAATCTAACCAAGGATTAAAAGAAACAGCAAAAGGAGAAGGGTTAAGAAAGCTATTCTAATCCTAAGCTACGAATGAACAGTAACAATGGTGGCTACTAAAGTAGACAGGCTTCCTAAACTGGGTTTTGCTTGGCCAAGAGAAACCTACAGTTGCACAAAACCAGTGCAATCTTCTAAGGATTGCAGATTTTTAGATTACACACACACATCATGCACATGTAATTGAACTAAGTTGCAGCAATGAAGTAATGAACTCAGACTAGCTTTGCAAAGTGACTCATCATCAATGAACCACAAAAAGCATGAGCTGGAAATCCATCAAATACTGAAACAACAATCACCATCACCACTTCCATTCAAAAAAACTAACACCTAAACTAATAGGGAAGTTGAACCATGCATACATAAAGAGCAAACTCAAAGGAACACCCATAAATCATGCAATGTTGCTTTCTATTGCTGCAACATGCTTTTACAACAGTTATCCAACCCTTACAAATGAGGGCAAGCCCTTATTTATAGTTTTCCAAAGCCCAAATGAATGGCTAGGATTCAATTACATCGAATGGCCCAGATTTGATTTACAATAGGGTTTCACCTACCCTCCATTATTCAGCAATTAAAAATGCATTCCCTGCTTTTCTTGTTTTGTCATCTAGTGCCAGTCACTGAAATTTTGTCATTTAGCTGATTTCCCTTTTCACTGTAGAAACTGCCAATTATCTTTTGCTTGATTGCAGTGTTCTTCCTTTGATCAAACGAGCCCGTCGATATTGGCATCAATGGAATTCCTTAGGAAAAAGGTAGGACAACTCCCTCAACTAGACCTACGAAGGCTTCTTGACTTGCAAACACAAAGTGTTGTAAGTGCATTTATACATGAGTTAAGGAAAATGTTAGTCAAACCTACAAATTTCCTATTAGATCTATCCATGCATCATCAAAATATCTTGATATTCATATTTGGAGCTCATTTGGGCCATAAACATTAATGCATGCTTCAAGGGTGCGAGCACCAGAGGGCGGACAGATGGCGGAAGAAAGCCAGAAGGCAGACAGTGGAAAGAAGCCAAACAGCTGGGAAAAAGGCAAGCTCCTGAATGTTCAAAATAGCTGAGAAGGAGGTGGCTCTCGGATGTTCAAAACAGCCAGGAAGGAGGCAGGCTCCCGGATGTTCAACATAGCCGGGAAGGAGGCAGGCTCCTGGATGTTAAAAATAACCAGGAAAAAGGGAGGCTCCCGGATGTTCAAAACAGTCGGGAAGGAGGCAAGCTCCCGGATGTTCAAACAACCGGGAAGGAGGCAGGCTCCCGGATGTTCAAAATAGCCAAGGAAGGACCTCCGGAAACGGCCACCTGAGGGGCCCGGTTCCAGAGGGTGGGAAGGATGGCCGGATGTTCAAAACGCTATGGAGAGGTGGAGGCCCAGCGCCACGGAGGGGCGGGCCCGGAGGAAGGGAGGTGGCCGGATGTTCCAAACAAAAAGTGGGATGAAACCCGAAACCAATGAAACTTAACTAAACTTTGACAAACCTTGCAATTCATTTACGACTTCAAACACATCCTAGATACAAAAAAGGTTGCCAAAGTCAAAAATGTGGAAACGGGAGCGACGGGGTCCACGATGTTTCCAAATAGCCAAGGAGGAAGGAAATTTCGAGGGAAAGTTCAAACCATCAAAACTTAACGGAACATTGACGAAACCTTGGCAGTTCATTTATGCACTTCAAACACATCCTAGATCCAAAAAAGGTTGCTCCCAAAGTCAAAAATGTGGAAACGGGAGCGACAGGGGTCCACAGATGTTTCCAAACAACCGAGGAAGGGAATTTTGGAGGGAAAGTTCTGAAACCATCGAAACTTAATGGAACGTTGACGAAACCTTGGGAGTTCATTTATGCACTTCAAACACATCGAAGATCCAAAAAAGGGTGACCCCAAAGTTTAAAATGTGGAAACGGGAGCGACGGGGGTCCACAGATGTTTCCAAACAACCAAGGAGGAAGGGAATTCCAGAGGGAAAGTTCTGAAACCATTGAAACTTAATGGAACATTGACGAAACCTTGGTAGTTCATTTACGCACTTCAAATACATCCCAGATCCAAAAAAGGTTGCTCCCAAAGTCAAAAATGTGGAAACGGGAGTGACGGGGGTCCACGGATGTTCCAAAATAGCAAGAACAAGACAAAAGGTAGAAAAGGGGATGAGCGACTTTATTTCTCCGCGGATTTGAATACCCTAAGTGGGTGAATTTGGTCAATGGAATTTAATCGTTTGAAGGCACGTGACCAATTTGGGATTGGATATGGGGCACACAAAACAAGACAGGAGCAAAGCAACCTGTCAGGAGCAAAAAAAAGGGGGTCCCTGCCTATGGCGGGGCGTGTGTGCAAAACATGCACAACAGTTTCTTGGCCTGCATGCTTTTTTAGGCCTGGTGGTGGTTGGTGTTGTTTTTCCCAATCTGTTTCTATGTTTTTTGTTCTAACTTTGTAACCACGGGATCAGGGCCCATCTGTTGGAAATAGGATGCCATTTAATTACAATATTAAACATTATTTATTTCATGTATCTCCTAAGTCCTTAGAATGTGTTCATTAACACTAGGATTAGGAAGAGACTAATATTTGATGAAATAATCATGTTAATTGACATTTGTAATTAATTATAAATGTTAGGAGCATGTGAGGGCATCCATTATGAATTCCTAAATAATAGGGGCACATGGGGCACCCACATGGTAGGTGACACTCACCTTGAGTTCAATTAACTATTTGGAGTAAGAGATAACACTTTTGAATGCATGTAAAGATCGTAAGAGTTAGGGTTTGGTGTTTGCATGCATGAAGTTCGGTTCAGTTCAGTTCAGATTAGATCAGTTCAGTTCAGTTCAGTTTAGTTCAGTTTCGTTTAGAATCAGTTTAGTTCGGTTCAGTTCAATTATGGTTCAGTTATCTTCAGTTAGTTTTAGTTGAATGCTAGTTGACTTTAGTTAACTTGGAATGCATGGCTAATGACTTGAGTTGCATGGAAGATAATAGGGACTACCTCCAGTTAACAGGGGATGACCATTCTTGCATGAATGATGTTGAGAAATGTTTTAATTAACAAGAAATGACTTGGACCCAACTTGGGCGCCCAAGTTGGCTTCTTGGAATTAACTCCTTTGCATGTTGAGATATTTAAGAAGGCTCAGTTAAGTGGGACCTCTTTTGGGCGCCTACTTTGAGGAAGAGCTTTGGAATTATCAACAAATTAAAGGTTGAGTTGTGACTTCAATTTGGGATGCCCAAATGGATGAAGCACATGTTTTAGCATTATTCTTCATGACATAACTCTACTTGCAAGAGATAGGCGAACCTTTTAGGGATAGGGCTTGAGCATTGTAATTATAACTCATGCTGGAGTTTACAAGGTTGTTTATTGCCTATTTATCTCAAGCAAGTTGAAGAGAGTTTGTATAAGTTTTTATTGCAGGTGTGAAGAAGTTTTGGTGAAGGGAAAAGAGGCATTCTCAAGCAAGAATTGGAGCTACTGTAATCTACTTCAGAGATTGAATAATAGATTAATTCTTGGTGGAGTTTTTTCCCAAAAGGGTTTCTCCATGGTACATGCTTGTGTAATCTTTCTATTATCTTGTCTACTTCTTCTATCAACTTCTGTCTACATTCTACAAATAGTAAAATGGATTAATCAGATAATCACCCACAAAGAACATGTAACAAAAGGAAAATATTATTTAGATCAGCAATATTAAAGTTTTACAAAGTTTAAAGCTAAGAAAACCCCTCAATTTTCAACATTTGGTATCAGAGCTAAGGTTGGGTAGAGTATTGGGATGCCTTTCTCTTAAAATATTGGAGGTTTTTTGGCCTAGTAGGAGCTTTTATTATTTTTGTTATTTGCTGATTTTGGAAATAAGTTTGTTACAATGAATTCTCATTTAGATATTGAAAGGTTCAATGGATCTAACTATGAAATGTGGAAATTAAAAATGGAAGATCTTCTTGAAGAAAGAGATAAGGGGTTAGTGGTTAATAATGAGACAAAGACACCTACAACTATTTCAGATGAGGATTGGGCTAAGTTAGATAAGAAGGCAAGAGTAACAATTAGATTATGTCTTGTTGATGTTTTTCTCTTGAATGTTTTAGATGAAACTACTACATATTAATTATGGAAGAGAATAGGGGATATTTATCAAACTAAGAGTCTCACCAATAAGTTCTATCTGAAAAGGAAGTTGTATTCATTAAAAATGAAAGATGGTGAATCTGTTGCACAACATTTAAATGCTTCCAATTTAATTTTCAGACAGTTAACATCTGTAGATGTAAAGCTAGAAGATGAGGATAAATGTGTTTTGCTACTTTGTTCTTTACCAGATTCTTGTGAAAATCTAATTGTTGCAATTAGTGGTAGTGGTGCAGATCCTAAGATGGACAATATAATTCCTACTCTCTTATCTGAGGAGATGAGGAGGAAGTCTAAAGAGGAAATCCAAGATGTCTTGTTTGTAAAAGGTAGGCCTGAGAAAAAGGGACCTAAGGGAGACAAGGAAGGAAAGGGTAAGTCTAAAGGACAGTCTAAAACCCATGGTAAGAGTAAGGTAATTTGTTGGAACTGTGGGAAACCAAGACATGTGAAGAAGGATTGTAAGAACAAGAAAGAAAGTGTTGATTCTTCTACAAAGGAGTCCTCAGATGATAGTAATGATGCATTGGTTATTTCAGCTAATATTGTTTGTGATAACTCTTTGCTTCATGTTTCAGAGTAATCTTCATGGAGAGGATGGTAGTCACGATGCCATGTGTAACTTGGTACTACAGTTTAGTGGGAGTTGTTGGCAGTGACATGGATGCATCATTGGTAAGGTTATCTTCATGTGATTAGGGATATGGTTTTTTATTGGTTTAGAGTAGTTGCTATTATGTCATGGTTTACTCTTGATATGTATTTAGATTTTGGCATATTACATGTTCTCTTGAGACCAAGATGTATGTTATGGTGCATGTGATCTCCTAAGAGGAGATGGTTAGATCATGGATGTCATGTTTATGTTCTTGATTCATGATTGGAGCTTTGGCATTGATCTTGTGTAGTTCTCTTTAGTATTGGGTACATTAATCATTTGCTTGATTACTTCATGAAAGTGTTGTGTTGCATTTGAATTTTGGCATGGATTGGTTGGTTATAGGTCCTCATGGATACTTGGAGAAATAGGTGAGGCTGGAGTTCTCTTATGGTAAGAGATATTTGTTAGAATGGTTACTTGTAAGAAAAAAAATTTCAACAGAAAAGACCGAGTCTACACCTTGGTTGAATGTGAGTTCAACACACTCGGTGGTTTAACATGCCTCCAAAGAGGCAGTTTGGATACAAAGGCTTGGGAAAGGTATTGGTTTGGTTGATAATGGGAAGGTATTAATTTAGAAAGTTGAAAATTTAATTAATGTTACAGATTATCTTATGAAAGCAGATAATTTCTCTTGGTTTTAATCATTTGCTTGGAAGCTTCATGATTATGCAGGTTGCATTTGAAGTTGGCATGGATTGATTAGTTAGGTGCAGGAAGGCCATTGGCCTTGAGTCATGTACTTGTTTTATATTGTTCCTTGTTTAGAATAATTGCAATGTATAATGTCAAGTGGGAGAATGTTGGAAATAGGATGCCATTTAATTGCAATCCTAAACATTATTTATTTCATGTATCTCCTAAGTCCTTGGAATGTGTTCATTAACACTAGGATTAGGAAGAGATTAATATTTGATGAAATAATCACATTAATTGACATTTGTAATTAATTCTAAATGTTAGGAGCATGTGAGGGAATCCATTATGAGTTCCTAAATAATAGGGGCACATGGGACACCCACATGGTAGGTGACACTCACCTTGAGTTCAGTTAACTATTCAGAGTAAGAGATAACACTTCTAAATGCATGTAAAGATCCTAGGATTTAGGGTTTGATGTTTGCAATAATGAAGTTCAGTTTAGTTCAGTTCAGATCAGTTCAGTTTAGTTCAATTTAGTTCAGTTCAGTTCAATTCGGTTCAATTCAAAATCAATTTAGTTTAGTTCAGTTTAGTTCAGTTTAGTTCAGTTTAGTTTAGTTCAGTTCATTTAGTTCAGTTCAGTTCAATTTAGTTCAGTTCAATTCCGTTATGGTTCAGTTATCTTCAGTTAGATTTAGTTGAATGCTAGTTGACTTCAGTTAACTTGGAATGCATGGCTAATGACTTGAATTGCATGATAGATAACAGGGACTACCTCTAATTAATAGGGGATGACCATTCTTGCATGAATGATGTTGAGAAATGTTTTAGTTAACAAGAAATGACTTGGACCCAACTTGGGCGCCCAAGTTGGCTTCTTGGAATTAACTCCTTTGCATGTTGAGATATTTCAGAAGGCTCAATTAAGTGGGACCTCTTTTGGGTGCCTACTTTGAGGAAGAGCTTTGGAATTATCAAGAGATTAAAGGTTGAGTTGTGACTTCAATTTGGGACGCCCAAATGGATGAAGCACATGTTTTAACATTGTTCTTCATGACATAACTCTACTTGCAAGAGATAGGCATACCTTTTAGGGATAGGGCTTGAGCATTGTAATTGTAACTCATGTTGGAGTTTACAAGGTTGTTTATTGCCTATTTATCTCAAGAAAGTTGAAGAGAGTTTGTATCAGTTTTTATTGCAGGTGTGAAGAAGTTTTGGTGAAGGAAAAAGAGGCATTCTCAAGCAAGAATTGGAGCTATTGTAATCTACTTCAAAGATTGAATAATAGATTAATTCTTGGTGGAGTTTTTTCCCAAAAGGGTTTCTCCACGGTACATGTTTGTGTAATCTTTCTAATATCATGTCTACTTCTTCTATCAAATTTTGTCTACATTCTACAAATAGTAAAATGGATTAATCAAATAATCACCCACAAAGAACATGTAACAAAAGGAAAAGCTTATTTAGATCAGCAATATAAAGTTTTACAAAGTATTAAACTAAGAAAACACCTCAATTTTCAACACCTTCCCTTGTTTATCTAATCAAAAACATGTTGCACAAAGTGAGTGTCAAGTTAACTCACAATTGCTATTAAAAGGAGATGTCAATCTTGGAATTTGAATTTGAATATTTGCATCACAAATTCACTCTCATTTGCAACAAGATCAATCTCAAGCGGCATGGAAATGAATTTGGGTAGGAAAGTGATGATCCCAAGGTAGGGAGAAAATGTATTGGAGTGAGAAAGAATGTGGGTGCAATAATAGGGTAAAATGGAAAACATATAGGAATGTGTAAGTGGGAGGAAATAGTGATGGATAAGGACTGGAGCATAATCCAAACTTAGCATAAGAATGTGTCATTTGTTGATATACAATTACATTTGTAGCATTCCACTAAGGTGGGCACAAAATTAAATAGGAATGACATCAACATGCAAAGTTCACCATTACATTTTCCCCCATTTTGATGTGCATGCCAATCTAACATGAGTATGTATTTCAAAGCCCATGGTAATTATCAATCAACATAAAAAGTATATATTATGGAACTCACAAAAAAGGACATATGATTTATGTAAAGTATCCAGTCATTCTTAAATTATTCTTGTATGTTCATTGGCATGGTAACTATATCAAAACCTATAAAATAACAAAATTTATGCAATGCCTAGCATCTACCATGTAATCAAAACAAGTGCAAACTAAAATTATTTTTAATTATCCACAAAAATTAATAAGAAAGGAAAAGGAGGGACTAGAAGTGTCAAGAAAAGGTGTGTTGTCCACCTTGCATAATGTTGTAATATAATATTCTAATGTTATTTGTGGTGCATCTAGGGGATCTAGGATGTGTGCATCATATGGGTTAGCATTCTTGGGGTCACCTAATCTATTGTATGTAATATTATGATTAAATATTTAATGTGGGTTCCGCATTGGGAAAATATTTAATATTGAGAAAACTTAGTACCAAAAAGTAAATGTGGGGGTTAATGGTTTTGTAAGCTTGTGGTATTAGTCACATGGTTTATGTAATACCACATGGTGGTTTGTGTGAGTTTATTTATATAAAATTATGCACATGGGTAGTTGTCTAAGGTTGGCTAGTTGGCTATTTTGGCTAAGGGGTTGAGAGAAACTCTTGTTAATATTTGTGAGGATTGAAACATTGCATGGGATATGTGGTTACATGCTTGTTCACATGGAGTGCTTATAGAGGGCTTGATGTTTCAAAGGTTTTCATGGAGAACTCTGAGAGATGTATTGTAATCTTTATTGCTTAATAATAGATGAGCGATAGATGCTTTTGGAGGCTAGGTTTTTCCCTCTTAAGGGTTTTCTCAGGGTATATCTTGAGTCATCTTTGATGGTCTATTGTCTATTCTTTTGCATGTGGATTTTGAATACTTGTTTGTGTAAATTTATCTAGTTGGGTTATGTGGAAATTATATTGGGTGGATGCATGTTTCCTTTCAAGAATATTGCTCAAGTAAATAGAAAAATCGCTTAATAATTAATTAATTGTTAATTAATTATTAAGCCCCTTTTACTTTATGCATTTACGCTAAACTTAGAAAATATTTTTATATTATTATATTGAGTTATTTTTAGGTCATGTTATCTTATTACATAAGATGAGGACACTTGTCATGATCTAATCTAATCTTCACCTAGGGTTTATTTTTTAACTTTTATAATCCTTCATTTATATATTATAACCCAATCTAGGGTGATTCAAGTTAATCTAAATTCATTAATTTAGAAGCACAATCATGGAGCCTATTTAGATCAATAAATTTCTCAAGGTTGCATAGCATAAGCATTACTTTTCTCTCTCCATGTATTAGGTGTTTTGGTTGAAAGTAATTTTTGGGAGCTATGGAGCTCACTATCAACTCCAACATGGGATCAGAGCACCAAATTTATGACTTCATATCCAAATACTAAAAGATCCAACCTTGAGAGAAAATCGATTCATCTTGGAACAAAATGGGCATCACCATTGAGTCTAGAATGGCCAAAAACCCTAAGATCGCTTGTCAATTTACCAAAATTTGAGAAGTTACAAAAAAGGGAAAAAATGGAGAAAAAAAACCTCATACAACTAAATGAATCCATATAGATGTGCAATTGTACGTGTCCTTGCCTCCATTAAATCTTCTTCACATGTGTTCTAGTGAGGGTTTCAAATAAAAAACATTATTTTTTTAAATTATAAATTTTTAAAAATTCAAAAAATGGAAAAGGATTAGTTTTTGAAGGGTACGATTTGTTGGGTGAATATTTTGTTATCAACTAATTGATGAAAAAATGGTTATATCAACCACAATATGATGAGATAAAATCTCTCCTCTCAGAAAAGGGGAGGCTCCCTTCTTATTGCTAACTATTAATCAACCAATAATTAACTAAGCTTATTTACACTAAAACTATCCATAGGGTGTTTCCATATCATCTAACTCTCTTATTTAGTTAAATGATAGAGTAATTGAAATGATACCATCAAGTGTTAACACCAAGAAACCCATAAAAGCACAAAGTATTTTATTGCTTTCTATGTCAATTTGAAAAAGAAAAGGTATGGAATATGATGCTGCCCAAAGTCTTCACTGTATGCCAAGATAGGATCAAACAATCATAGACGATAACTTGTAGCTGAAAGTCTCCAAGTTACTTCCCAATCACGAACAAAAACACGACTCCAAAGATGATATTGCAACTCAAAGACTACAAAATCAGATTTAGAACACCTTCTAGAATATTTGATTCCATGCCACGATTCAATCACATACTCAAGAGAATGCAATAGAAAAGACTTGAGAATAATTCTAATGCATCACAAGCTTGATTCAAGACACAAATTGAACATAAACTCGATTTCCTTATATTGATTGAATATGATTTACACTTTGAACACAAAGTTTCAATGTACTCCTCAATGCAACAATATTTCACTTCAATAGCTAAAAGATAATATTTAAAAAAGATCCCTCTCTTATTTATAGAGAGAAGCTAAAAGAAAAAATAGGAAATCTACAACTACTTTGACTTATTCAAGGGCATAGTCCAATTTGATTTGGGACTGTACTCCTTTTACATATAATTTCATATTACAAAAAGACATGTAAAATATCATTTACAAATTACATCCTATATAATGAAAAACTTGGAAAATAAACTAAGTGCCCGCAAACACATTCTCTTCTTCATTCTTTTTCTCCAGAAAGTCTGCATATATTTTCAAAGCCGCCAAAGCTTTAGTCTCATTTGGCCCTAGTGTGTAACTGGAGATGGCTAAAACTCGTGTGATAGAGTCCTCTATATTGACATGTACCTTTCTATGCATGTCCAAAATTATTTATAACTTGTCCAAAATTACTTGAAATTCCACTAATTTGTCAATAGAAGATAGTGAGAAAGCTTCTGATTCTATCTTTGTATGAATTAGTGTAGTAAATTTCTAAGAAATTGTATCCACAAGAAGTTTTTTTTTCATAAAGTATTCGACATGGAAGCTCCCCTATCTTGATAGTGATGTCCAATCCTTTATAAATGCTTGTATCTAGGTTTCTTGTAGATCTTTTATCAATTCCTTGAGGATATCTCTCTTATGCTTCATTGCTTCCCAGTACCCAATATACATTTTCCTTGTGGGGATCACCCCATTCTCAACTAACACTTCCAACTTGAAGTCCTTCAGCTTTGTCCAAGTCTCAAGGTCCTTTTCCACCAACTAGAAATTTTGTGATAACATATCAAGTGTTTGATTCAACTCTATCTTGACATAATTTATATTATTAAACAATTCGATCCAAGAATTTAGAAGTTGAGTTCCTTGTGCAATTATTCTTTCTATCCATGCATTCACAGCTCAACCTTGTGCCCCGATCCTTTTAGCCTTTTGAATTGCATCATCATCAACACATGCTATAACTAGTTCAATTGACTTAGAAAATTGACTTATCCTTAATAGCACAAAAGTAAGATGTTCCACCTTAAGCTTAAGTTGATCTTTGACAACGTTATCTCTATCATATCTCTCAATCAAAGTGGCCAATGATGCTTGTAGGTCCTCCTTAGCACTTTCGTGCATCTATTTTCCAAGTTCAATCCATGTGACTACATAACCAATACCTTGGATTTCTTCAACAACTTTATCTAGTGGTGGCTCTGCCACTCCAGCATACTTGTTCCCTAATTTATCAACAAGAACCCTTGAAAGTGTTTTTTCCTTCTTAGCTATCTTGGTCTTTACTAGAACAAGTTGGATAAATTCAAAGTCATCTGGAGAGATGACTTGTTTCTTTCTCCTTGGTTTCTATGATATCATCCAAGGAGGAAGGATGGAAGAACCCTCTTATTTTTGTCACCAAGGTTTGTGATGACAGGGTTGGTCCTATGGCTTCTGAAGAATATGGGATATTAGGCTCGAAATGATAGCGGTGGTAAAAATAGGTGGGGTTTGAGTTAACACCATAGTAAGAATATCTACGCTTGAAACTTTAGATGCAGAAGCAAATATGAACTTATCAAAGTTCGAATGTGTGAATGTATCAAGTATACGTGAGGATGCATCAGATAAAATAGGTAAAGAAGAAAGTGGGACAAACACATTCTCTATGTTTCCATGAGGGCTTTCAAACAATGATTCACTGGTGAGTGAGTAAGGGGATGAATAAACATAATGTATCAACATAGTGGGTGCAACATAAACAATAGGTAAAGGTTGTGCACTTGAAGTAACAGGAGGAGTAGGAATTTGAATTGTAGAAATTATATGAGAAGAGGAGGGAGGTTCTTCCTATGTTGATTCTAGTTGAGAAGTATCAGGAGATTCCTGTGACTCTTCATCCCAACCTCCTCTTCTTCTACATCTTTCTGAGTACATGTTTCCTCTTTTTTTTCCCTTTGCCTTTAGCCCTTTTGATCTTGAAGACAAGTTTTGGCTTCTTGATATTACTGGAAGTATCTTCTTTATTCTTCATTCTCAATTCTTCCCTTTTACTAGAAGCTTTTTTTAGTATACTCCTCTTTTGATCAGGTGTTTTGAAAAGCTTCAACTTTGTTCCTTTCTTCTCTAAGCAAATATTGGTGTTAGCAAGAATAGGTTGAAACCTTTCTCTTATTGAAGTCATATCCTTTTGATACCATTGAATTGGTGGAAGATGAGTGCCATAAATTTTATTTTCCACGTATGCAATATCTACTATATCAGATTCTTCTTACATGTCCTCAAGAATATTGGCAAGCTCAAAGTTCTTGACCTATTCTAAGGTAAGTTGACTGAAGTCTAACTTCCTTACATCTTCATCACTTTTGAATTCAACCCATATATCTTCAATATTATGAACATGAGCATAGTTTCCCTTTAGCTTATCCTTCATGCCCTTGAAATCAAAGTCATTCCTTTTCTTATGCTTCTTCATAATCATCCATTGCATTTTAGTTTCCATTGTTTTGGCTCTGGGAGTTGTAGATATTGAATATATGCCAATGGTGACTGGAAACTTGAAACCAAATCTATGATATTTTTCTTGTTTTCTATGCATAACCATTCTTTGTTTACATAATTCCATCAGTATTAGTTTTTCACTTGGATGCCTTGGTAACATGTATGGTTTCCCATCGAAACAACCAACCCTGATATAAGTGAAAGTAGGGAATTACAAAAATATACAACCAAACCTTTTCACTTGTTCCCAAGATTCATCAAAGACTCTTTTCTTTTCAAGATTTTTCTCAAACATGCAAATGTACTCATAAAAAAAAGGCATCATTTACCCTTCTGAAGTGCTTGATGCTTTCTTTCAATGTCAGTTGCGTGTAGTATTTATACACTAGAATTTTTCTTCTATCACCTTTCGAAGTTAGGCTAGGAAAATGTCTCATGGAGGTAGCAACATATACAAAATATGAAGTCATATATAACTTCAACGAGGTTGACACCTTTGAGAGTTGTTCACAAATTGAGCTACTAATTTTCTTACCCCAAAAGATCTTCTAATTACCCTTCTTTATGACATAAATACATATTGATACATCCATTCTTGAAAATTATTGGAGGCAGAAATCCCTTTAACGCTACTCAAGTGAGCTATCAGATCACCTACCTCTTCAATGAACTCACTCTAGAAGATGTTCTTTGGCCACCTTGATATTGTAGGCCTGGGAGTCTTGAGCCACTAGACATTAATGATTTTCTTACACTTCTATGTATTCTTGTCATAATAATATTGTGATGACTCCATGGTGATATCAACATAATCATTGATGTCCAGGCACATGAAAATATTATCAAAGAATTCCCCATCTAATCTTATCACTATTTTCCATATGTATCTGTTATGCTCTTACTTTCCTTGTTAAAATAAGCAGTTGTTGCCAATATGAACTTTGGATTCTAAGATGACATTAGAAAGGAAGAAACCAAATGATTGCTACTATGTAATAATCCACCCTGATCTGGGTTATTTTAATTTCACCAACACTATAGATAATATACAATTTTGCAAAAGAACATTTCCAAACAAATGCAAGAGACAAATAACAAGAATTTTTATTAATGCTTTAGGAAATACATAAAACCCATACTCAAAATTAACAACGTAAATCTCACATCAGGGAATGCTTGATCAACAGTTGTGAATATATAAAATATTTACACTGAATCTTGGAAACTTTTTAAATCCATGAATGTGAAACTATTGATTTGACCTTTGTCTTATTGCTAATTTGTTGATGAAATACTAAAATTGTTGATTGAATCTATTGAATTAAATCTGTGAATGCTCAGATGATGATCTTTGTGTGAAACCATCCAAACAAGAAGACCTTGGGTGATCTTTCACACTTGTAGAGTCCATCCTATTTGAGGGTTTCCATCCTCTGAATAGCTTGAAACTTCATACCTGCAACCTTGTTCTCATCTTTTTTTGTTTGTAAATGGTAACTTGGATAATGAATTAACAATATTTTTTGCCTTTTAACCTTCTCAAACCCTAAGGCCCTTTTTTCCCTTTTGCACATTTAAATAATATTTGTTTTTTCAAAAGATGTTCCTTTTAAATTAAATTCATAAAGTAACTTAAAATATAATGTTTAAAAATCAAAGTTACTTTATACCCTTTTAATGCCATATTATAAAGTACTTTATTAAAGTTACTTTATAACATTAAATTACAAAGTCACTTTAAAAATATAACATTATTAAAGTAATTTGACTTTAGTAATTTAATTAAAGTTTCCACTCTCGACCAAAACTGACAATAATCCCCTAAGAGTGCCTTCGACGCAAAACCTCTCTGCAGGCGTGAAACCATTGAACCTAGTATAACTTGCTATAAATAGAAAGTATAAATTATAAGCCTTGAACTACCTTTGAAAGGCCTACCAACCAACTGGATCACTAAGCTAAATATGAAAGAATGAATATGTAAGCCCATTGAAGACCCTGATTCCCCTCAAAGGGTCCCTTAAATGTCTCATTAGCCTACGGGAACCAGATAGTAGGTTAACCATTACAAAGATACAAATCTTGGAAAAAAGGGGACATTGCAATCCGCCCTCCCCAAGATTGCTTGTCCCTAAGCAATCCTCACCTAAACAACCAGTCTTGCGCTAAATGTTGAGATCCCAAACTAGTTTGTATAATGCTCTACCCAAGCTCCACTACAACCACTGGAGAAAGGAAACACTAAACTCAACAACCCCATCAAACACTATCTAAAGAAGACACAAGCTACCAAGCATAGTAGATCCCAAAGCCTGCAATCCAACTGGAAGCTTTCCATACTCATCACCCAATGACATTTGTTGCACGACTCTGATATATTCTTCACCAAACTGAAGTTAGTGAAGAAACACACTATAATAAACTCTAGGTACCACACCCCTCCATGAGAATATTCCACTTGGATCCCATGGAAAAAATTGGAATTTTTCCTTCCTAACTCCTGACGGTTCCCACTCCATCATTCTAACTACACCGAGAATTCCAAACTGCTCAAAATTTGCCCCTATAACATGTATCCCAATAGCATAATTACCTTGTAGAAGTAGCTCCGAACACTTGTAAGTTTTGTCCCCTTCATCTACAGAAGGAAACACCTCATACCAACCATCTAACTCACACTTGTATTTCTTCTGCATCATAGTCAAATCAAATATGAATGGGCTGAAAGAAAAATGGGGAGCACACCTCACCATGCAATCAAGGTGAAACTCACTTGCTTGCATCAATGAAATGGTAGTATGGTCGCGTGGATTCTATACTTCACTGCCTATATCACCTATACAAAGTTTTTTCGTTCATGGACACCTGTTGCAACATATTGTTCCTTGTTATGCTCATCATGTTCACTCACCCCAATTATGTCATCTACTCCTGTAAAAAAAGTGTATGTTTTTGCATCTCCAATATTTACATTCCCACAATCTTTGGATGTATTCTTACCACCGATGGTTGCCATAAATAGCTAAATTTTAGCTATGGGTAATGAAGACCGCACCAAACTCAACTCCATGATGAGCTTGTTAATTTGAGACTTGTACTCTTGAAGGGCCATTTGAGTGCTCTTCAAAGAGTCCATGGTGACCTCAAGCTCATGAGTGAGCTCATCAACTTCTTCTTTCCCCCTTAGTGCATCATAATAAACCCCATCAAGCATGAGAAGATGATCTCTATCTAATAGTAACTATAGGTAATTAGTTTTCATTACCCCCAATACTTCTCTAAGTGCCTGAACTTCTACAAGGGAAAGTTCAACATCAAAGTGCTCTTGTGTTCCCAAAGTCCTCCAACAACAGTTTGCATCAACCGTTGAGCAACATTGAAATGTTCTATAGCTATTGCAAGCATTCCTTCATTCACCTTCAATTTCCCTTCCAAATGATGGGACCCATGAGACCTATCATTCCCATACACATTTTCTAATTTGTAATCAATACTATGATAGGATGTTGAATCACCATCATTAACTAATTGGAAAATGTCATCATGTGCACCATCATCATTGCACACATCTGCACTGGTTTTATGAACCTCATGGATTAGCTCAAATATAATATTAGGGGTTGTTGATTTGACAATCTCATTGCACACTTCCTCTTCCATAATAGATGCATGTACATTAAGAGAACCATCTTGGAACTTCACCAAATTGTCATCATGAGATATGACATCCTCGTAACCTAAAACCACTGTTGTGCACTCATTTGTTTTCCCAACTAATAAATGAGGCTCCAACAAATTTAGATGCACTTGTGCAACTCCTTCCCTGTGATCACCTATAGGTTGTGAATCACTTTGAGGAAATTCATTTTCCATATCCAAATGTTTTGGTTTTGCAACAATCCTAGATATTCCCTTTAAAGCCTTGGTCCTTCATCAGATTAAACAATTCTTGCATCAACTCAATTATAGGTTTGTCCATTGTAGTCATCTTTCCTTGTCTGTACCTATGTTGTATACCTATTCTTTATGATTGAAGTGTCCCAATGAGTGTTCCCACTGTGTTTGATTGATTTTAAATGATTCTCCATTTGATAGAAATTACGATGGTATTTCAAAGAGAAATGCATTTACAAATTGATAATTAAACTTTGTACTTCATTTCCTTCACATTTGACAAAGATGCAATAAGGTTTATGCAGAGACAAACTACAGTCTTGTACAAGACCTATATGGAAGATGTGAAAGAACATATATATAGATGTTGCTACTTAGAAATATACCACAGAAGATATGTTTAATAATTCACTCTCAGTCCAAGTGAAACATCATTAACAATGATCCCAACTGAACAATGTTTTGGGATAAATTGATAAGCATTTGATGTCCAAACTAAACAACAATAATATATGATGTAAAATTATGTCTCACTGGCAAACAACAACAATTGACAGTATATTAAGAGTTATATTATTATATGAATTTTCTATGTGATACTTGTTTCTTTTGTCCTATCTACACTTTGTCTTGCTTGTCTTCTCTGTAGAATATCCACGTTAGATTCCATGCCATTCCAAATTTATCTTTATCTATATCTTTCAAACAATTATGATGATCTCCATTTCACCTTTGTCTTTTATGAATTTGTTTCTATGTCCACACACATGCAACTCCTGATTAGTTTTAAGATTTTCTTATATATAAAATCAAGATTTTTGTCTTTATTTGTAG
Organism: Sequoia sempervirens; assembly: GCA_007258455.2. Taxonomy (NCBI): domain Eukaryota; kingdom Viridiplantae; phylum Streptophyta; class Pinopsida; order Cupressales; family Cupressaceae; genus Sequoia; species Sequoia sempervirens. The sequence goes on along the minus strand of VDFB02037888.1, from coordinate 69,930 downwards.
CCTTTGGATTACTCCTGAATTGTCTTTTTTGGCTCCTTTGAACAATGCAATTTACCATTTTTTAAGCTCGATAACTTCTTTGACTAATTTATGATTGAACATATTTTTGGATGCCTCCAACTTAGAATATGATATTATAAAATTTTATATGCTCCTTGCCTACTATAAGCTCCTCTAATGTTTTTCTTATTCACCAGGTCTAATTAACCCCCTATTATATCTTCTTTATGCATATACATCAACTCACCATAAGTGCACTGACTCTAAGTTCGTTCCCTTTGGTTGATTCAGGAAGTTAGCAAAAGTATGAGATGCCTCCTTAAATTAATATGACTCTAGCAAGGTGGAAAATATTTATATTTCTCTTGTTTGAGGATTTGTGACTAATGTAGTTGATTCCTCCCTTTAGCTCAACTTAAGCCAGGAATATGCATTGATCCCTCTCAATAAACGGTGGCTAGTAATAAGTTAAAGATGAGAATTACAAGTGATGGCTTCAAATAATTTTTTGACCAACCTTCTATTGAAACCATTTAAAGACCTTTCAACCTCTCCATGTCTTCTTTCTTGATTGAATGAAAACTCCTACTAACTCATGTTTCACTCCCAGATAAAGCATTACAATAAACTATCTCGTGTATAATTAAATTGGCTCCTCAAAAGACAATCACACAGCTAATCAATATCATGACTACCTTTGAATTTGTCTATTTCTATTTGTATCTATTTGATACTGTTGATTCATCGCATGCTCTAAATCCCGTGTTGAACTTTCAAGCACACAGTTTCTTCAAAAATATCATTGACTCTTTGATAGTCGATGCTTCCTCTTTTAACCACCACAAAAACCTTTGTTTGTCTATATATTCATACTAAGGTCCACATAGGATTCTTGGTTTGTCATCCAAATAGTCCTAACAGCTCCCCCAAAGATTAATACTATTTAAGTGACTCTCGATCCCTCCTTTGACTAGAACACTACACTTGATTTTATCTTTATTTGCCTTGATTGGGTGTAACGCCCCACCAAGGAACCCCAGAGGACAACACTAAATTATGTCAACTAATGGGAATTTTTTTTGAAAGGAAATAAAAATAGAATGCATAACACAACTTAACATAATAATCTAAACTTAGGTCCTCTAAGGTTCCTCGACTGCGCTACTCACAAAACTAATAATCAAGATAATTGGAATCATTTCATCAACTATTAAGATAACACAAATTTATCTAACATACAAGGTTCATTGTAAAACATCACATCAAATGATTCTACATTACCTACTTCCATAACATGTCAACTGATAATCATCATTAAAGATCATTTCTAACATACATATATGCAGGATACATTTCTTTACAATACTCTTTACAAGAAGAATTCATCAATAACTGTTACATCGTTACAATATTTACAATAATGCTTCCCCAAGTACATGTGGAAATATTACATTAGATTACAATAAGAGATACAACTGAAATACAATCCAATACAAATACATGTAAGACTACCTTCTCAAACTGAAACAGGATCTAGAGTCCACAACACAGGGAAAAATCTCCACGCACACGAACATGCAACAAGAATACCTAATGGAGAAAAAAACACCAACCTCCCAACCATGTGGAATCCTAAGGTCCACCCCCTGTGCTAGGAGATAACACAAGGTCCCACATCATGCAGATAGTCAAGAAAGCAACATGCCAACACAATCAAGGGTTATACATGGAATCCAACACAACACTGCTAACAACACCAACATCACTTACAACACTTACTTCTCTTCTAGAGGCACTCACACAACATAAAAAGGAAATACAATTAGGGAATGCTAGATTGTAATAGGGGGAGTGTCATCACATAGCTTGATATGGGTTATCCTTGTGGATCTTCCTAGGCCCTGGCCTCCATCTTGGGTTATCCTAGTAGCCTCTCCCAATCCCCCACCCCCATACAAACTCATGCAGAATCAATGTACCTTTATGAGGACAAGGTAGTTGATCTTGCCATTCCAGGCCTTCCTATCTCATCTCAAGCCTAAACGAGCACTTGAGCCATGAGTGAGGCATCTCATTATCTTGTTTAATGTGAATTCTACCCATCCCCCTAATTCCTTATTAAGGTTATCACTAGATTAAGAAACCCTCCAATGGGTTATCCTGGAACCACTTTGAGTTTTGGCCCCCATGGAGAGCCATTCCCCCTTCTTGCAACTAGTAAACCCTACACATCAAGCAAGGCATTGACCATCTTGCACATTTATCAAAATCACATGAATCCAAACATAGAGCAAGGCACTGACCATATTGCACATTTATCATAGTCACATGAATTGATACAAAGATAGGAGACATCACCCTTAGGGTTTACATTTCACAGAATACACATAACCCAAAACATTGCCAAACCACTTCCAAAGTAAAACAATCATAAGGACCATTCACACATTATATACCCCCTTCTAGGCCTCTAGAAACCAACCTTAAACAACTTACCCAAAAGACACCTCCTTTTAACAATTACAAAATCACTTAATCCATAACCAATACACATTGTTAAAAATAAACAATTATTCATAGCATTGTGACTATACAGATTATCCTAATAATACAACATTATTACAATTCACCCATCTCCACTTAACCACATTATTAAAAGATTATTTACCCCAAATAATTATATTTGAAAAAAACTGTAACATGATATTCTAATTAATTAATTTACATAGTAATTTTACTATTCAACTATAAAAAGTTATAAAAACAATCAATATTCACCTATAAATTAATTAACAATGAATAATCTAATCATTTACCGTTTACTCTGAAATAGTTAAATTAATTAAACTATTCTTAATATTTTATCCTTACACAATATTAACTTTTTCCCCAACTCTCAGTTATTTAAATATGAAATAAATCAATAAATATCCAATTCTTTTTACTTCTCCACATACCATATAATGTTCTCATAAACAATTTTTTTTTTTTTACCATAACCATAAATAATTATATGAAAATGATCATCATTCACCTACTAGATAATTAGAGAAAGTAACCTAAACTATTTACCATTAAATCTGAAACATTTAATTTAGATAACCTTTTTCCTATCTTTTTTTTTACCTTCACATATTATTAACACTTTCCCCTAACTGGCAATCACCTACATGTGAAAGATATCAATTTACTTAATTATTTACCCAATGCATCTATCCATAACATATTCTTTTTAATAATAACCATCCATTTAAAATTATTTATTAAATGACAATTTATTTCTCCACTTATCATAATACAATAAATATCATATTATTGATCATCTAATTAAAATATTTTTATTAAACAATGCTTTTACTAATAACCCCAATAAATATATATATAAAATGAAATCTTATTATCTGTATCCATTCAATAAATAACATATCATAGATAGAAATGAAAACATAATATTGCCGAATTCCCATCAATAAATATCTTATTACGATGAAAGTGAAAACACAAAAGGGCAATATAAGATACAATTTATGATATAATATGTCAAAATATATTGTAATATATTGTAATATATATATAATCGATATGCCAACGTAGTATATAATTATCAAATTTTAACACATGCAAGAAAAGCATGTTGCAAGGCAGCGCATACCTATACATCATATTTTATTAGCGAATGTAGTTTAAAATAAATCTAACAAACTTCCAATGCAAGGTTAAACCAAGGCGCATGCTGCAAGCAACAATGGTGCAACATAGTGTAGGACACACAAATTGAGGCAGGCGGCCTCAAGAGAACTCGCCTCAATGAATAAGATGATAGTAGGGGTGCGCAATAAGAAAATGTTTAAAAGCCTTTGAAACTTTCAAGCAAATTAATTCGGTTGGGGGAGGGTGCGTACAAAAATTGTTAAAAAGGCTTAGGAAACTTTCAAGCAAATGTAATTGGCTGGTGTAACGCCATGGCGGGTAGACATGTCTACAAGAATTTGCACCATAGAGAAGGCGCCCACCCTTTGACATAATGCCTCAAATGGATGTCAACTCGAAGAATGCAATGGTTGGAAGCAATGCACAAAATGAGTTTGTGGAAACTTTTAGGAATGGAAATGGAAGGTGTAAATTGATGCTAAAGAATGCAATACTTGTAGGTGACACACATAATTGATTTATTCTAGGCTTTAGAAGCTTTCAGGAAAATGCAACAATAGGTGTAAAGCCCAATTTTGCCTCCATGGACATGTATACAAAATGTGGAAGCATAGACAAGGTATTCAAGTGCAATTATCAATTGTTTTTATTCAAAAATAGGAAAATAAATAAATGTCTCGGCTCCAGGCAGAATAAGACAATCAATTATTCATTTTTAGATGTAGAGAGAAAGAGGACAATCACACAATCAATTATTCATTTTTAGATGTAGAGAGAAAGAGGACAATCACATTGATCGAACACATAGAGAAACAAAACAAAAGATCAAAGCCAACCTGGATCCAACGTTGGCAGAGACGAGAGTTCGATCCTGAGCTCAATCTTTCACTTCAAATTCCCACTTCTCCGATTTCTTGATCCCAAAATTTCAAACCCCCAAACTCCAAAAAAAATCAACAGTAAAATGGATTTTTTTTTCGACTATTTTGCCCCTAATCCACAAAGAAATCAAAATCTTTTATAGGCAATTTTCTCACCCCCCAAAAAAGTTTCCGGAGCCCCAAAAAGGTAGGGGAAAACCAATCAACTCTCAAACGAATTATAGTTATTTTTTTTTTTAAATTTATTAAGTCAATAGTTAAAGCAATTCAAAATTATTCATTTAAAAATCTTAATTTTAGTAACTATGAAATATTTACGAAGTAATATAGTAAACACCCGATTTCATGCAAACGAGTAAAATCATTTACTCTACATTGCTTATTCACCTTATAATTAATTATATAACCCAAAATAACATTCTATTTATTTACCAATTTATTATCATTTATTATATTATTATTTATTTATTTTATTTTATTTTAATATTACATTACAAATTTATTTTATTATAAACTATGATTATTTATAAATATGTTTATGTTTATTTATCAAAGTACCCTTTCACTTAATAATTTATTTTAATGCATCAAATTTAACCAAAAGCATTTATCAAACAATTTTAAATTAAATAAACCAAATGCCAATCAATTACCTGAACCCTAAATAGGGTCGAAAAGCAAGACCTCAAGCAACACCAACTGACCACAGACAAAACTGACAACACTGACAAGGTATCTGACCGAATACCCATCCTCTTCGAGGATGATGGCTAGGGTAGGGGACCAAGTGCTATCTCCGATCAACTATTCCATTGGTTTAAGGCACACTCAAACCTACCAATTTAGTGGAGTCGATGCCTAGTACTTGCAACCTGCAACACACAAATGGTCGCATCACAATGTCACAGGGTACTCACAAGTGAGTGATGCGACACTATCCCTGTCACCCAACACATCAATAAGAACATCACCAAGTAATCACATCAACTCATATAACAATCAACTACATAACAATTCAGGATAAGATGAGTTACATGACAATCACATAATAGTCATGATAAGATAATCGCATAATGCTCATGATAGGGTTAGTCCTCATAATCAAATAAATCCATATACTAATCATAGCATGTGCATGAGACCTCAAGTATTAGAAGTGTCATCAAAGTATCATCATAGAAATAAGTCCAACATCAAATAATGTATCATAATGTCTCATCCTAAACAGATCAACTGTCAGTCTATCATAGAAATAGTATGAGAGGCACTACACTGAGCATTGTTAACAAAGACCCGGTTAATTTCAATAGCTACGATTGATGACAGGTAACAACTACCAATGGTTAAGGTGGAGGTTGAGAACAAGAATTTAAACCTCTCTAGAGTCTTGCGGAAAATAATTGATGATCTGGCGGTAGTTCATATACTGGGCCGTAAAAACAAATGTCTTATCTAACCCAACCTATTTATCTTTCAGGAATCATTTTGTCTTAATCTCCAAACCTACATGCCTTAGAAATAGCAATGCCTTCCTTATATTTTTTATTCTAAATTTTAGAGTCTAGGATATTGGCGTAGGGAATAGAGAAAATATTTTATTCTTTGAAATTGACAACAAGAATATTCAAATCTGCATTATATATGTATTTTCTTTGATAACCCTGATTTTAGAATTCTTTCTAAAACCCCTCAGGCTGGTAGGAAAAACTATGCTTTGATACCAATGTAATAACCCACCCTGATCTAGGTTATTTGAATTTCACCAACAATACAGATAATATAGAATTTTGCAAAAGAACAATTCCAAATAAATGCAAGAGATAAATAACCAAAAAATTTATTAATGCTTCAAGAAATACATAAAAACCATACCTAAAATCAACAACATAAATCTTAGATCGAGGAATGCTTGATCAACAACTGTGAATACCAACAACCTTCACACTGAACCCTAGAAACTCTATAAACCCTTGAATGTGCAATTGTTGATTTGACCTCTATCTTATTGCTTATCTACTGATGAAATACTGAAATTGTTGATTGAATCTACTGAATTAAATCTATGAATGCTCATATGATGATCTTTGTGTGAAACCATCCAAACAAGAAGAACTTGGGTAATCTTTCACACTTGTAGACTCTGTCCTATTTGAGGGTTTCCATCCTCTGAATAGCTTGAAACTTCATACCTGCAACCCTGTGCTCAACTTTTTTTGTTTGTAAATGATAACTTGGATAATGAATTAAGAATGTTTTTTTCCTTTTAACCTTCTCAAACCCTAAAACCCTTTTTTCCCTTTTGCACATTTAAATAATATTTTCTTTTTCAAAAGATATGCCTTTTAAATTAAATTCATAAAAGTAACTTAAAATATAATCTTTTAAAATCAAAGTTACTTTATCCCCTTATAATGTTCTATTATAAAGTACTTTATTAAAGTTACTTTATAACATTAAATTACAAAGTCACTTTAATAATATAACATTATTAAAGTAATTCGACTTTAGTAATTTAATGAAAGTGCCCACTCTTGACCAAAACTGACAATAATCCCTTGAGAGTGCCTCTAACATCAAACCTCTTTGCAGGCGTGAAACCACTGAACCTGGTATAACTTGCTATAAATAGCAAGTATAAATGATAAGCCTTGAACTACATTCGAAAGGCCTACCAACCAACTAGATCACTGAGCTGAATATGTAGGAATGAATACACAAGCCTCCAAAAGACCCTAAATCCCCTCAAAGGGTCCCCTAAATGTCTCATTAGCCTACGAGAACTAGATAGTATGCTAACCACTGCAAACATATCGATCCCGAAAAAAGGAGACATTACATATTGTTAAGGACACCTTGCATACTTGAGGTGATAGGTTATTTGTTGAATCTCTCCAAAAATTATGAAATATCTACATGCTCGATCTCTATATCTCTAATATGGTCCACATTAGACTCCATAGAGGTCATCGAGAACACTCCTTGGTATTTGTACTTCATATTTTTCTTCTTGGGAGAAGGATCAAACATTTGGCAATAGACTACAAAAATGAATTTTAAAACCTTCCAGAGTTAGAAAAATTACAAGTGCCAAGGTTTGCAATTGTGCAATTGTAGGAGACATGGGAATTTCTGGGTGTAAAGGTGGAAACATTTCTCGCCTTTGCATGAGGGTATAGTTTGAAGTGTAATTTAGAGAAAATTTTCCCAACTACACTTAGGGCATGCCAACAAATAGGTGCAAGTTAGATAATTTCCTCCAATTTGCATCTATTAATGGGTAAGTCATCTTGATGCAAATCAAAGAAAATTCTCCAACTTGCATCTCTTATATGCAAAAAGGATATGTACTTCAGAGAATTTTCTTTGAAGTGCATAGGAAGCACATGATCTCTTTTAATGGTGTTGTTCAGATAAAATTATCTGCACAAAACATTAAGTTGGATGTGGATAACGATGGTGTTGTGCAGGGAAATTTACCCAAACTACACCTGAATACTTAAGGTTTTTATTTAGGGAAATTTCCTCGAACAACCTGAAGACAGGGTTTTGTTCAAGTAACTTGTTCAAGATGTTTGTTCAGTAAGATGTTTGGAGTTATATCTCCAAACAACACCTACCCATTTAGAACAATGTGCAGGTGTAAGCCTTAAAACCTAAACCTAAGATGAATGCAAAAAAGCATGCAAAAACATAAACTAGCTCAAAAACCTAAACAACGTTCAAAAAACATAAACAAACCTAAATAAAATAGCATTCAAAATGAAACTAAATAAATACCTATAAGCCTAAATAATGGTGAAACCTTGACAAGATTATTATGAAAGCTCAACAATACTAGCAACGAGCAAGAGGGAGTAGGTAGCACAAGAATCAATGAAGAAACAAGGGAAAACAAATGGAAATAATGAAAAAGAAACAAGGTTAAACAATAAATAAACCAACTTAAAATGCATTAATGGCCAAACGTGTGGGAGAAAGAGTGTGGTTGTAAAGAATTTCTCCACGACTACACTCAAGATGTAGTTTAACCAAAATATGCAAGTGCATTGAAAAATAGTGACATTGCACTCAAAAAGAAAAATGGTGTTGGAAGTTTGAGGAAGTTTGTCATTGATGATGCTCAACATGAGCATGATACAAATGAGGAATTTGCATAGGATAACACTCCTCCAGAAGTGGAGGACATGAAAAAAGGAAATGATGAGGAGACAATGATCAGAGAAGACATTGAAAAGAATACCACCACTCCCCCTCCGATACAAGAAGTTACTCCTTCGACGAATATAGAAAACCCTGCTAAGGAAGATGATACAAACAATGATGATAATGAAGAAGAAAAGGTTGATGAAGAGAAGAAAGAAGAGCACGAAGAGGAAGAAGAAAAGACTAAGGATGCATTTAGAGATGCACAAAAATAAAAGGATAAACTTGTTGACTCCAGAAGTGCAAAAGAAAAGGGAAAAGTTGTGGAAACAACTAAAGTTTTAGGTGAATCATCTAGCTCCTTTGAAGATTCTTTGAAAAATTTATTTAGTATACATCCAAAGTTCCAACAAGTTGTATCTTCACAACTTCTACAATTGCCAATGCATCAAGGCAATGTTGATTTAGACAAAATATCTTCCATCCACAAGCTTCAATTGGGAGACATGTTTCATGCATCCGCAAGGAAAGAAATAATTTAAATACATCAAAAGAGTGGTGAATTGATGGAAGAAGCAATTAAAGCACTATAGGAAACCATACTCGGTGCAAATGTTGACACCTCACTCTCTGATATGGAAAATTTCAAACTGCTTATTGACTCTTTTAAGATTTATGCATCTGGTTTGAAAGAAGAAGTAGAGAAAGAAGATGAGAAAATAATCAATGATAAGAGGATGATGGAAATGAGTGAGAAATGTGCCTTTGCACATAAAAAGTTCTCATAATTATTGAAGAATGTTGAAGGATGTGTTGATGAGGCGAAGGCACTATTTCAGTATGGCATGAAGTAGCCCAGAGCCACACAAAGCATAAGAAAGGAGATGTAATCTATTGAGTCTCAAATTGATGTTGCCTCGAGTGCTTATGATCTGGCAGTTGACCTCACCAGAGAAATAAGGAACACAATAGAAGACATGTATAATAATTTATTTCAATTGAAAGCACATAAAGAACATATTATTCTATAGTTTGGAGAGGTAAGGGATCTAGTCAATCCCAAATTTATACTTGTTTCAAAAGCTCTTCTAAGTGTAGACAAAGTTAATAAGATGAATTTGGTACCTACCACTCTGGAAGAAGGAGAAGAACTATTATTAGAGTTTGAAACACATAATAGACTACTTGCGAAGGCTAAAATAGAACGAGAACATGGTAGGTAAGCTTGGGAAGACCATTTGAAGAAGTTGCAAGTGTCAACCACCTTTGGTTGACTCACTTCTTGTGCGTTTTTTGCATTTCGAGTATTTATGTTCAGATTATTTATACATATGCAAACAATATAGAGAATTTTTCTAGTACCTTTTTTGTTTTTTTGCTCTGGTATATATGACTCGGGGGGAGTCAATCCATTCTTTTTCAGTTTTTACATATGCTTACATTTCTCAGGGGGAGTTTTGGTGAGTCAGAATAGGTAGAATAGGTGCCCTTGGCCCTTGATGTCAAAGGGGGAGAATATTTTGGAGATTTTTGCCATGTTGCCATAAATGAAAAAAAGGGGAGATTGTTGGAAGTTTGAGGAAGTTTGTCATTGATGATGATGTTTGGAAACATGAGCATGGAAGGCACATAATGATGTGTTACAATGTTTTCATTGATGTCAACATTGTTGTGGATCATTTTGATTAGTTCTAATAGGTTTTTGTAGTGTTAAGAAAGACATTTGTGCAAGATGATTTGGTATGGAAAGATTAGTAATGTTGAAAATTGGTTGTGTCAAATCTACTAGTTTAGTATAACTGGGAATTAGTTTTTGGGTCCGCACCACTTTGCAAATGAAGATCACTCTGTGCTTCTAACATTATTTTGGTGGATGTTAGATGTATCTAATTCTAAGATTTTATCATGTTTTGGCAAGTGGATTGAAAGTTATGAGTAGTTTAGTATTCCGCCTGACATATTACAATTTTGCTTTTATGTATAGTATGTTTGTGTGGGAGAATCCACACTTCTCTACGACTAAGTATTTTGCCTTATGCTTTTGAAGATAAGTTTCCATATGTTAGTAGAGAATGGATTCTAGTTGACATCGAATTTTGAGGTCCACATGTTAGGATGTGGATGCATAGTTGAAGGATTTTGGTTTTTAGGTCTTATGTAGTGCCGACCTAACACATTTGATGTTGTGCAAAGGTTGAATAAGTGTTTCTATCTTATGTGGGATCTATTATATGTCCATACCAAACTATCTTAAGATGTTTTTATTTTTTAACTGTGGTGTATTGTGTGGATGAATTTTTTTGGAGTTGACAAGTTACATTTTGAGTGTTACATCTAATTAGGCCGACCTAATTGATGTTATACTTGATGCGGATATATGTGTTAATTTTTTTTTGGTGTTTTGATATAGATTGCAAGCGCTAATAATGTTCCACATGTATATGATACAAATTTTATTAGAGCAGTACAAAGTTAAGTTGTGAATGTTGAGTTAAAGATCATAGTTGTGTGAATGAAGAGCACGATAGAGTGTTGAATCTTAATAAAATAAAGATTGTTTATTTTGCTTCATTGGAACTACATTCATGCATATGTAAGATGCAATTTGTAACAGTTCAAAAATAGGTTGTGATTCGCCATCTCTCTTCTATCTTTTTCTCTATGGAAAGTGAGTCCACCTATAGTGAACATTTCTATAAATATACTATAATCAACTATAATATATTGTGAGCTAACCCTCACCGTGGTTTTTCCACGTAAAAATCCTAGTGTTCATGTGTTATGCAATGTTTTTAGTATTTCATTCTTTCGTTCCTTATTATAGTTGGATATTCTTTGGTGATTGGATGTTTAATGTTTGAATGGTTTAAGAGAGTATTGATTCACCCCCCTCTCAGTATTTTGGGTGTTCAATAAATGACTATCATAAAACTTAGCTTTTGCAATTTTTCCAAAACATAAAAAGGTGACCCAAATCAAAATAATTTTCAAGGGGCCAGACTATGCACGAGACTAATTAAAATTTACCTCAATTTGCATGCTTAGAGAATGTGGGCTATGAAATGAAATTTTTTTGTAGTGGTTATCCCACAAATTGAGCAAGACAAATTTGAGGATAGCAGCTAGCTCTAGTTGGGGATCTTCCTTTGATCATCCTCATAAACAATCGAAAGAAGAAGAATCTCAGAACTCTAAGTTCCATCATCCAACCATTAGTCAATAGAGTCAGGTGACAAAAACAAAATGATAAAATGAAAAACACATAACTATACAAAAATGTACAAACTTATCTGTCACTTTCACTGAGTGAACAACTTTAGATGTTGTATGTTATGAGACAATAGAAAAGGTGTTCCATCTTGATATTCCAGAAGAAAAATATTTTCACCACAAAGTCAATGAATTGTGAAAGGACCTCTCCATAAATATTCAAATTTTCCATGCATCCCTTATTGACGTTGTTCATTGATGTCAAAGGTAAATGGAATTTGTTAGCATGGTTTGTCATTGATCAAAGGTATATCATTTCATGTTTAAGTAGAGGAAGTTGTCATAAGTAAAGGTAGAACTTGTCATGGTGTTTGATGCAAGGTTCTCATTGCTCATTCATGTTTCATTTTATGTAGTTGGCATTTCATGGTATTATACTAATGCAAAGGTAATTGGTTGATGCAAACTGTAGAGTGCAAATAGTCGCTCACTCAAAGTGTTTCTTCATGTCTAGGTCTATCATCCTAATCACAGAGTTGCTTTAGGAGTTGGTGGTACTATTCATTGTTTCATTTTATGATTCATCTCATGGTTGATGCTTTGATATGGTATAAAGGTGCATAGGAATGATACAAGGTTGAGAGTGATTTATATTGCCATTGGTGTTCATGGCTTATGTATCACAACTTGAATTTCTTCAGAGTTGCTTCAGGATAGACAAAGATTTTGTTGACATTGAGTTGCTACATCTCATGATGTTAAGGATTTGATGTTGAAGAACCATACATGTCAAAGATATTTAGAACCTTGTTCATAAAAATACAAGTGAGTTAAGTTTTGAAATTTGATTTCTCATTAGACCACTGATTCACCCCCCTCTCAATGGTCCTGTACTCCAACAAGTGGTATTAGAGCCTCAGGTTCCTTGCACAAGTTTAATCAACTTAAGATATCCTAGTAGTGGAGTACTTACAATGGAAAAAAGTAAAAGAAACAAATTGGAAAAAGAAATACCTAGAAAAATGCTAAACAACAAGCACCACCTAAATTGAATACAAAGGATGAAGAAGAAGTGGTTATAAGAAATGAATTAGAAATTGAAGAAGATACAATGTTAGAAGATGATTTTGTAGTTGAGAATGTTGACAACGAAGGAGACTACTTTGTGAGTGAATATGAACAAGAGTATAATGAATATGAATATGAAATTTATCTTTAAGGTGAACTTATTTATGCCTTAGACAAGATCAAGAAACGTAGGAAGAAGAATCAAAGTTCAGAGTTGCAGCTTCAAGAAGAAAATGAGTCCAAGGCCAAAAAAATTTCAACCCTTAAAGAAGCAGAAAAAATGAAAGTGAAGTGTTAAGAATCTAATAAACTTATTAAGGATCTAAAGTTGCAACTGGTAGAGTCTAGAAGCATTGACAAAGTCACTGGCATAAACTTGCAAACCAAAATGTAAGATTGTCAAAAGCTAGAGGTTGAAGTGTTGTCTCTAAGAAAACAACTAGAGAAGGTAAATCAAGATTTGAAGAGGAGTCTTCAAAATGAACAGAGCACTGAGTTGTTTGAGAAAATGATTCTACGTCAAAGGTAAATATCAAACAAGTTTGGATTAGGATATGAAGCAAAAAATAATTACAAAGATGCTACAATGTCCAAGAAGAATGTTGGAAAAGAACCAATGGATTCAAACTCATCAAAAGAGAAACTATATAAACACTTGGAGAATCAAGCACTACTCCCAAAATGCTTACAGATTAGAATAGAAATGAAGAAGGATACAAAAGAGTTCATAACCCCAAGCAAGGACTAAGGAGAAGGTCATCAAAAAAACAAGCCAAGTTTACTTCTTATTTTCATGGTTATTGTCATTCTTGTTATAATTTTGGTCGTATGGCTAGGGAGTGTAGAACTCATGTAATAAATAATTTTGAATGGAACAAGAATAAAAGTTCTTGTAGGTTGTTGAAGAAAAAATACAATAATACATGTAACAAAGTTAGTTATAATGAAAGAGATTGTAGGACACAAGAAAGAAGTGCCTATGGATTGATAAGAGATTATAATTCTTTTACTCCTTAGGTTAGTAACAAGGTCATATGCTATAGATGAAATAAGTCTAGACATAAAGCAAATTATTGTAGGAGTAATTTAATGGAACCATTTAGTCATCACAAGAAGACAAGCACTATGAAAGTTTGGAGAAGAAAAAAAGAGAAAGAAGAACCTAAGCGTGTGGATACTGCACAAGAGACATCCATAAGTACTTAAAGAATAACATGAGGTTAGGGGGAGATAACTATTGATGTATTATTCAAAGCCCTAGAAAAAAAGAAGAAGTTGTGTTAGTGATAGTGACCAATGATGTTTTTCCAATGTTTGTCAAAACAATAACCTTGATTTGTTTGTCTCTAGCAAAGTGTTCAATACAAAGCTTGAGAGAAGGGATTAGTGTTAGAATCATCACAATGATGAAAAAGATCTTGTTGATATGATAAGTTTGGGTAGTGGTTCCTTTAAGATCGGTCACATTCAATTGAGAAAGTTTCATGCACAGTGACAGTCACAATTTGCTGGTAATCTCTATCTATACTTGCAAGTGAAATATGGTTCTTGGAAAATTCTATGGTACTTTGATAGTGACAGTAGAAAATGTTATGGTGTTTTTTATTTAAGTATTAATGGAATTCCTTGTTTGAAAATTGTAGTGAAAGTGTAATATAGATCTTAGACCATAATACATTTCTTTAACAACATACAATGATTTCCATGCATGATCTTTCAGTTACAGTCATGCTTTCTCACTCAATTTATTAGTGATCTCAGTTACAGAGGTTTGACACATACAATCATTTACATGAATGTTCAGTCAATTTTTTTTTGTATGTTTTTGCACTATGATAGCATGTAGTGACAATTTTTGGTTTGTATGTTTTTGCATAATTGTGATTGTAGAGGTTTGGTGAGATAGTGACTTGATGACAATCCCTATGTAATTCCAATTATGATCACATTGATAGTTATATGAATTCAGTTGCCACTATAATGAGTAATGATAGTCCTCGAAAAAGTGCTAGTATTTTGTTTTGATGGCAATGTATACATTTTCTCAGGTGTAGCCAAGACATTGTTATGCATTTAGTCTTGTTTCACAGGGGTAGTATTGGTGCAGGAGCACCTAATGGTGTTTTATGTCTCTAATGAGCATTTTGTAAAAATCTGATTTGTCATTATGGAAATCATGTAAAAAGGGCATGATGTGGTCATATTTTATGTATTTAGGTCTCAAATAGGGCTTTAAGTGGTCAAAGATGTGAAAAAATGCAAAAGTTGTCTATTTGTTGTAAAAGATGTAAAAAGTGCAAAGTTGCAAAAAATCATAAGATGAAGAGTCACCTTGATTTAGAAGGTTATTGGTCAATAAAAGAAGTTGAAAGGGAAGTTAGTAACTGTTGGGAATCTCTTTATAAAGCTTTTAGAGGGTGAGAAAATGATCATTCATTATAATCTTGAAGAATTTATGTTAATAAAAGTACTCTGCTTTAGCAAATTCAGAGTTTCTTTGTGTTGATTTTCAGTTGTGTGGTTTTCATAGTAGTGTTAGGCCTTAAATCTTGTTGTTTCAAGTAGCATAGGGAATTAGCTTTCAATTACATCCCTTTTGAGGGGAATCCATTGAGTATATTATTTGTTTGAATTGATTTTCCTTAACTTGGTTTGAAACCCTCAATATTGGGGTTTTGAGAGTCTAATAAGATTATAATGACTACTCCACCGAATTAGGCCCTATAGATCAGTGGAGTAGGTTAGGTTAGAATTTTTTGAGGTGTGTGTATGTTTAAATGTCCAGGGGAAGGTGAGATTACAGATTGGATGTTGCTGTCCCTACAAAAATACAAAGATTTTCTCACAAAAATGTATGGCTCCAATGTGGTATTTGATGTAAAGGCATGCATGAAGGTTGGAAGATGTTTTTATAGTTTGGGAAAGCATATTCCAAAGTGTTGGAATCATCTTCAAGTTGTTTTGAGGTTTGGAGGTTATACTTTCAATAAGCCCCTATTTTGCTTGGTCAAGATTGACTAGAATGAGAGTTTAATAATATGATGCAAAATTGAGTCTTTCAATCCCTGAAAGTTGGTGTTATGGAAGTTTTGTAACTTGTCTCAATGTTTCCCAGGGCTATTTGGTAATTTCAAGTTGATTCAATGGTGGTTGCTTTGTATTTTTGACCTAATTGGTGTGATTTTCTAGTGAATAGTCTATTGGTTCTCTTACTTTTTCCACAACAATGATCTATGAATTTGTGATATGTTAATGTTGCCATTAAAGGGTTCTTGAAACAATAAATGGCTTATGGAAATTCATGGTGGATTGGTTAGTGTAACCGTTTTTGTAATGTTGTTGTACTACTAGGGTTTTGGGTTTATGTCTACAAGAAAGTGAAATTCAGTGAATGAAGAAATCTAAGTGACTGCTTTGTATTATAAGTGATGAAATAATGATGGAAAATGTGTATCTCAGGTTTGGGAGAGGTATGGATACAATACTTGTTGATTTGATGTGTTTGAGCATATGAACCCTATGTGCAAATGGTGTTTTGACTGTAAGAATCAAAGAATCTGATAGGTCAGTGTTATGTGAGAATTGTCTTGGTTTGTTTCAATCAAAATCATGATGTATATAGTGACTTGAAGGTTTGGTAAAAGGTCTGTAAGAAGAATGCATGGTTAGTTGTTATTGTGGGTTGCGTAGAAGGGAAAATTTGGTGCATGTTGAATGAATGGGTGGTCACAAAGTTTCCTGATCAGATAGTTGCTTTGTTTCAGTCAATGTAATGTGGAAGAGAGTAATTTAAGGTATGTTGAGAGCTTTGAAGCCAAATTGGGTGAATAATATCTTTTTTCCTTATTGAGATAGGTTGAAATGTGGTGAATATGGAAAGAGTTGAATGGTTTAGTATCTCTAATCACGTTTTGGTATTGGTACAATCAATTTGAATATGGCTAAACTATATTTTGAACCTGATAAAGGTTAAGTGACAAGTTTGATGATTTGATGCTTTGTAATATGAAGTGAAGTTGAAGAGATTTTTGATGGATGTTTAAGTGAATCAATGGTGATTGTGAAATTGATCTTCTTAGTTTGAGTTTGGGTCCAAAGTACCCTTGTGGGTTTGTTGGTTTTGATAGATGCTCTACATCAAGTATGCTAACAATAATATGCTTGTGACAGTTGTATTGGTATGCGTCTTTTACAGTGAGACTACAAGGTGATAGTTTGCAAATCATTCAAAGTGATGGTATGGAATATGGGTTTGCATCAACCCTGAAGCATCTTGTTGTAGGGGTGTGTAATGCTAGTGTGGAAATGTGCCCTGATGATAGTGTCATATGCATCTTGAAAATGTTAGTACTCTTGTATTTGGATAGTGCTATGAATTTTGAAACTGTTATGATGCTTAAATGGTGATATTTCTTCTCAATGCCCTATTTGTTATTCATTGTCTTTCATGTTTGGGTGTTTTGACTTTCACAAAGAATAGTGGTCTCCATCACAGTTTGCAGTGTAATCATAGTCTTGAAAATATTGACAGTGATCTATTTTGATAATTGATGACAATGATATGCAATTAATTCACTAGCCACTTATTTGTATAGACTAGCTAAAAGCCCCTATTTTCAATAAAGGTATTCCTATTTTATAGGGGGAGTACTCCTTTGTCTTTGATGTCAAAGGGGGAGAGATAGAGTTGCAAAAGCAAGAGTTGTCCATCAATGACAAAGGGGGAGTTTTTTGATGTTTGTCATTGATGTCAAAGGTAAATGGAGTTTGTTGGCATGGTTTTTCATTGATCAAAGGTATGTCATTTCATGTTTAAGAAAAGAAAGGTGTCATAAGAAAAGGTAGAATCTGTCATTGTGTTTGATGCAAGATGATCATTGCTCATTCATGTTTCATTTTATAGAGTTGGCATTTCATGGTATGGTACTAATGCAAAGGTAATTGGTTGATGCAAATTGCAAAGGTGTTGATGCAAAATGAAAAGTGCAGATAGTCACTCATTTAGGGTGTTTCTTCATGTCTCGGTCTATCATCCTAATCACTATGTGTGGGAAATATTAGTATCAAAATAAGATAACAAAAACACACCAATGTAACATTAAACTAAAGAAAGCTAAATAGAATGAAATCAAAGAAATCAAACAGAGCTTCTTCAAAATCGTTCCATTGTCCTCTATCTCCAGTAATTTTCCTGAAGCTGCTACTCTTAGATTGTATAAGCAAAGCTTCTCAGAATGAAAATATGCAGAACGAGTATGAAAATAGAGAGTACTTCTCTATCCTATATGCTGGTCGAGTGAAATGTTGGTATACGGATATGCACAGGGGATGTAGATTATGCATAGGGGCTGTGGATTATGAATGCTTTTGAAGCTATGATATGAAGATGATAGGCCATGATATGGATTGCTAATATGCTAAGATATGCTATGCTAAAATCTAGAATGCTATGAATGTTGGAAGGCTGATTGACTATAGTTTTCTCGTACAAAAGCTTCTATTTTTTTTTCAGAGACCCGACAGTCCTTTTTATAGATTTTTATAGGCAAGAGCCTGGCTGGCAAAGATCAATGGCTGTGAGATTGTCTGGTAAATTTGAATGGTGAGAGATGAAGAGGTTGAGATGAAGATGGAAAATGTTGGAAGGTTGGAGAGAAGAATGGAGGTTTGTCTTCACCCCACGAGAACAACTTTGCTCAGAAACAGAGAAATTTGTTAATTTTCTGTTTTGAAGTTATTTCACGGTTGTTGTAGATAATCCAAATTAAATAAATAAATTTATTTAATTTTATGTGAGTTTGAGGATTTAAAATATTTTTGAAATATTTGATTTTAGAACTATAGAAGACTCAATTAAATGTTTGGAATATTTAATTGCGAATAGACTTTAGAAAATTAATTAAATATTTGGAATATTTAAGAATGAAATTTAGAGGATTTTTAGAAGAGAAGAATATTTAATCTTTATTTGAATAAAATATTCAAGAAGATTATATGATAATTAATATAAATAAATCATAATGTTTATTTAATTAATTAAGAAATGGATAAGAAAAGTGATTAAATAAACTTATTTATTTAATCAAAATGAAAGAATGAACAATATAAATAAATTATTTAGATTTATTTATACAGATTGAATTAGAGATTTAATTAAATATTAAAAATATTTAATTAATTACGACTATTGTGATGTGACCATTTTTAGGTGTATACATTTTCCCCTCTTTGAAGTGATGTGTTTTACGCATTGCTTCAAAGAATTTTGAAATTTTCCCTAGATGCTGATTGTCGAATGTTGATAGGTATATGCCCCCTCGGACGATGAATCGACAAGATTTTGATTTTTGTGAATTTATTTTGAATTTTTAGATTTTTTGGAATTTTTCAATTTTTATGATTTTTAAAGATGTCTATTCATCGTTCGAAAAGTATGATGTAAAAAAATTTACGTGGAAAGATGTGAGATGAAAAATTGATGACCTAAATTGCCCCTGCAATGATAGAATGTGATAAAATGCCCCAATTTTGATAAATTTTCTTTTTATGATGATGAAAAACAAATAGTTTGTTGATAAGTTTGCTTCTAAAGTTGTTAAAAACAAACAGGATTTTGATAAATTTACTTTTCATGATGACGAAAAACAAATAGTTTGTTGATAAGTTTGCTTCTAAAGTTGTTAAAAACAAACAAGATTTTGATAAATGTGCTTTCCATGATGATGAAAAAAAAATAGTTGATATTCATATTTGATTGATTTGTTGTGATGATTTGATATTGATGTTACTTTGACTTGATGATTCTTCCTATTCAATAGGAGAGATTGAGCGTTTTGCAGTTACAGGAAAAATTTCTGAAGACATGGAGATTGATTCCACAGCTTGTACAGGTAGATAGAGATGTGATCGAGGCATGCAGACTGACCTCGTTACTTGACAGAGCTGAGATCGACAGCATCAGAGGATAGCACTTCGTAGTGCATTTTGCATGATGTCTTATTGATATGATTTATGATGTGACATATGATGTATGGAAACAAACAAAATGATATGTTGTGAAAATGAAAATGCAACGAAAGTGATGTGAGGATTATGATGTACGCTTTATTATTTTTTGATAATTTTCTGATGCAAATATGTATGAAAAGTGTATGTGATGATGATTTTGTGAATGTCAAATATACTTTGTCGTTTATTCGGAAGATATGAAACTTTGATACTTTTCCAGCTTTTGGAAAAATCTATAAATGCAAAATGCAAATTCTAAAATGAATGTAATCTATACTAACCATGCAAGATATCTGTACAATATTGTCATTCTGAGAGCTTATTTGTGCTTTTTGTGTCATCATAGAGCATTGAAATGTTGAAAGTTAATACAAGCATCAAAGGTTCTGTTAGCACCAGTGATGACCTGAGTATTGCTTTCATGATTTTTGATATAGCAAGATAATACAAGCATATAGGTATAATTGAACCGAGATGACCTGAGTATCGCTTGCATAAACAGACAAATGTTAACCCATTTCCCATGCAAATTCTGAAATGTCATCAATGATACTTAGTAGAGCATGTCTCGCGACCAATTTGCATAATACTAATGATTTACTCACAAACATTAGACAAAGAAAAATCATGCTCCTTCCTTGCTTTTCTAGTTCAGTACATCATCGAATTGCTCTAGAGATATGATAGAAAATTAACCAACAATTCAAAATTTGCCTAAAGTATTCCAAACATTATTCAAATTAAGATCATCCAACTTGGTTATCAACATTGATGTTTTTGTTTTGATTAACGTTGTTTTGATTTCATTGGCATTGAGTGATCGTTTTGGTGTTGTGGTTGATTTGATGCGTCAATGTATGTTGCATTTTGTCAAACCATCATTTGTCCATTCGTGATGTTCTAAACACTCGTTGCCCCTCTCTTGTTTAGTTTGTGTTCCCATCCCTAGTGTAAACACAACCTAAATATTATGGATACGTACAAATTTCATCAAGCCATGATGAAACACAAGGATTCCCGTTGTATGATATGGATATGATAGATATGTACAGATGATAGATATGGATAGATGATGCCGTAAAGCGAATGGAAGACATAAGATAATAGATAGAGGAGCCCATTTTGATCACAAGTAGTGCCTGTTTACCAAGTTTTTACCACTTGTTTTTATTGCACTTTTTTTTTAGATCATGATGAGGACTTTTTAGTTTTTTTTTTTCTTTTCTGCTGATTTTAAATCTTGTCTTTGAGGATTTTCTTTCAAGACTAAATCACCTACTTGAAATGTCTATGGTTTAACTCTGTGATTGTAGCTACGAGACATAACTTGTTGATAACCCTTCAAATGATCAGCTGCATGTTGACGTCTTTCATCTAACAGTTCTAGCTCTTGTTGACGAGATACTCGGTAGTCTTCATCATTTATCAATCCTTTGAGTGAAACCCTAAGTGAAGGTATTTCAACCTCTAATGGTAAGATCGTTTCTGCTCCATATACCAAGGCATATGGGGTAGCTCCTATTGGTGTACGAATGCTGGTTCTGTATGCCCACAAAGCTGGATTTAACTAGACATGCCAATCATGACCAACATCATTTACCGTCTTCTTCAAGATCTTCAAGATTGTTTTGTTTGAAGCTTCTGCTTGACCATTTCCTTGTGGATAGTAAGGTGTAGAGAACCTGTGTTGGATGTGAAATCTTTCACAAAGTTCGTCAACATCCTTATTCTTGAAAGGCCTCCCATTATTAGCGATGATAGAATTAGGAATTCCATATCGGTAGATGATGTAATTCAAGATGAATGAAGAGATTTGTTTATCAGTAATGGTCATTAAAGGAACAACTTTGATCCATTTTATAGAATATTTTGTAGCCGTGATGATGAATTTATGCCCATTTGATGATGAAGGATGGATTTTTCCAACAAGATCTAGTCCCCACTGAGAAAAAGGCCATGTCAGAGTGAAAGGCTGTAGTTCCTGTGCAGGTGCATGAATAAGATTCCCATGGATCTAGCATTTAGAACACTTCTTGACAAAAGTAAAAAATTCTCTCTCCATGGTAGGCCAATAATATCCCATTCTAACAAGTTTCTTGGCTAAGGTTAAACCACTTGAATGAGTTCCACAAATACCACCATGAACCTCTTGTAAGGATTTTTCAGATTCCTCACGTTCAAGACATCGAAGGAGCGTACCATCAAGACCACGATGGTAAAAGATATCGGCGATTAAGGTATAGCGGGATGATTGGCATATGAAATTCCTTTTTTGGTTTTGGGATAAGTCCAGAGGTAAGATGTTATGTTTCAGGTAGGTATAAGTCTTGCCATATAAAGGCGAATCAGAACCGATTAAATGGAATATGACTTGGGTCTTAGGATTATCATAGGCAGGAGAAAACAATTGTTCCACCAAGAATTTGTACCATTTTTTATTTTCTGATAATTGTAACAAGGAAGCAATTGTAGCCATTGCATCTGTAGCTTTATTATCAATCCTTGGGATTTGTGAAAACTTGAGTGCCACAAAATATTTTTTAAAATTGTCCACCATGTTCTTGTAAGGTAGCAACTTATCATCGTTAGTCTGATAATCATCATTTATTTGATTAATGACAAGTTGTGAATCACCATAGAATTGCAACTCTGTAATCCGCCAGTCTAATGCTATCTTCATTCCTGTGAGCAATGCTTCATATTCAGCTATGTTATTTGTGCAGGAAAACATCAAACGATATGATTTTGGAATGGTATGTCCTTTAGGTGTGACAAAAAGAATCCCTGCCCCCGAGCCATGTTGTGTTTAAGATCCATCAAAGTACAATGTCCATAATTTCTTAACTGTTGCTATATGGTGTGTGGGAAATGTTAGTATCAAAATAAGATAGCAAAAACAAACCAATGCAACATTAAACTAAAGAAAGCTAAATAGAATGAAATCAAAGAAATCAAACAGAGCTTCTTCAGAATCGTTTCATTGTCCTCTATCTCCAGTAATTCGCCTAAAGCTGCTGCTCTCAGATTGTATAAGCAAAGCTTCTCAAAATGAAAATCTGTAGAACGAGTATGCAAAGAGAGAGTACTTCTCTATCCTATATGCTGGTGGAGTGAAATGTTGGTATACGAATATGCACAGGGGTTGTAGATTATGCACAGGGGCTGTGGATTATGAATGCTTTTGAAGCTATGATATGAGGATGATAGGCCATGATATGGATTGCTAATATGCTAAGCTATGCTATTCTAAAATCTAGAATGCTATGAATGCTGGAAGGCTGATTGACTATAGTTTTCCCGTACAAAAGCTTCTATTTTTTTTCAGAGACCCGACAGTCCTTTTTATAGATTTTTACAGGCAAGAGCCTGGCTGGAAAAGATCAATGGTTGTGAGATTGTCTGGTAAATTTGAATGGTGAGAGATGGAGAGGTTGAGATGAAGATGGAAGATGTTGGGAGGTTGGAGAGAAGAATGGAGGTTTGTCTTCACCCCACGGGAACAACTTTGCTCAGAAACAGAGAAATTTGTTAATTTTCTGTTTTGAAGTTATTTCACGGTTGTTGTAGATAATCCAAATTAAATAAATAAATTTATTTAATTTTATGTGAGTTTGAGGATTTAAAATATTTTTGAAATATTTGATTTTAGAACTATAAAAGACTCAATTAAATGTTTGGAATATTTAATTGCGAATAGACTTTAGAAAAATTAATTAAATATTTGGAATATTTAATTGCGAATGAAATTTAGAGGATTTTTAGAAGAGAAGAATATTTAATCTTTATTTGAATAAAATATTCAAGCCAAGATTATATGATAATTAATATAAATAAATCATAATGTTTATTTAATTAATTAAGAAATGGATAAGAAAAGTGATTAAATAAACTTATTCA
This sequence comes from Sequoia sempervirens, assembly GCA_007258455.2. Taxonomy (NCBI): domain Eukaryota; kingdom Viridiplantae; phylum Streptophyta; class Pinopsida; order Cupressales; family Cupressaceae; genus Sequoia; species Sequoia sempervirens. The sequence continues at coordinate 46,072 of VDFB02037888.1, read as the reverse complement.
TTTAATCAAAATGAAAGAATGAACAATATAAATAAATTATTTAGATTTATTTATACGTAGATTGAATTGAGAGATTTAATTAAATATTAAAAATATTTAATTAATTACCAGACTATTGTGATGTGACCATTTTTAGGTGTATACAATCACAGTTTTGCTTTAGAAGTTGGTGGTATTGTTCATTGTTTCATTTTATGATTTATCTCATGGTTGATTCTTTGAAATGGTACAAAGGTGCATAGGCATGATACAAGGTTGAGAGTGATTTATATTGTCATTGGTGTTCATGGTTTATGTATCACAATTTGAATTGCTTTAGTGTTGCTTCAGGACAATCAAAGATTTTGTTGACATTGAGTTTCTACAGGAGTTGCTACATTTCATGATGTTGAGGATTTGATGTTGAAGAACCATACATGTCAAAGATACTTAGAACCGTGTTCACAAAAATACAAGTGAGTTAAGTTTTGAAATTTGTTTTCTCATTAGACCATTGATTCACCCCCCTCTCAATGGTCTTGTACTCCAACATCCCTTTTTACTCTCTTCTCTTATCCCACAACAAAACTAGATCTCCAATCTGGAAATCTCAAGATTTTGATTTCTTGTCGAAGAGCTTCTTGACTTGACTTTGGTGTTTTGCAATATGATGCACCACCTATACATTTTGTTCCTCATGTTCAACAAGAAACATAACACACTTATCAATAGAACTATCAAAAGTCGTATCCTTAATTTCTTTAGCCAAATTTTGAGCAAGCAAATCCAACGTAATAGTATCTCGACATTCAGACCATATAGGAGCTAAAATGGAGACATGCCAATTTCTTGTTTATGAGTGATACAGCCCACCCAAAATACATCATACAATGCCTTATGCCAGAATCTCTAATTCTCATTGACCAAATTTTTGATTATGGTGACCAAATTCTTGTTTCTTGACTCGGCTTGACCAAATTTTGTTATCTCATGAGATGAGAAGCAAGTAGAATTTTCTACTACTATCTTGTTAGAAACTATAGTGTTGAAAAAAGTATCCCTTTTTCTCACTTAATTTGGGAATAATTAATATTAAAATGAACTTAATGTTGCCTTGATTTAGTGTTGTAATGTGTTTTACACATTCACACTAAGTTTAGGGCCCTTTTAAACTAAATGGACTTAATGGTGCCTTATTTAGGGTGTTGTAATGTGTATCTTTACACTTTCACATTGATCTAGGGATTTATTAATTAATTGAGGATAATTTTCCTTAATTGGCCCCTTTAATTCAAATCCAAGCCTAATTAATTGTAGATTATGAGGGATAAAACATGACATTCATAAATGATATTATACAACACTTAATTTTTGAAGGTGTGTGTCCTAGGTTAGTGACCTAGGATCCATTCACCACTTGACGAATGGGTCCTCACTAGGTCCTAGGACCCTAATTTTACATAACATTTAACATCCCATGAAATGTGTCCTAGTTAATTGTGCTAGGAACCATTCACCCTATGGTGAATGGGTCCTTACTTAGACCTAGAACCCCCCCTCTAGATATGTTTTTAGTGATATTTTAATGATTTCAAATCCTAGATTTGATGTTGGCCTGTGATATTTGAATTTCGGGATTTAATGTTAAGATATGTATAAATACAAGGTTACTTCACTAATAATTCTTATGCAAGCATCCTAATAGCAAGTTTATGAGATCAAGAGCATTCACAAGAGAATTTTTAAGGAACTCAAGGGAAAATTATTGAAGTTTATTACAACAATCAAGATTCATTCATCATGTCAAAGGCATAATGCATCATGCATGTTGTTGAGCTAATATTATGATGTAGCATTCAAGATCCTATTCAAGTATTGTTTCTAATCAATTTTAAGATCAAGATCTACATTCATTGAGGCAACTTCGTTCAAGATTGTTGATTTGTACTCGAAGGTTTCAATTGAGGATTGATGAGTTGTGACATTGCATTTGTTCATTCATCTTTCCTTTAATGCATTATTTCATTACACAATTTAATTATAAAAAATGAGGTTTGACCAAGGAAAACCCCTATTCCATAACAAAACAAAATTTTTCTTCTCCTTTGATGAGTGATTGTAGGTTTTAGGTTGAAGATCAATTGGAGAGAAAAATTGCAAAAAGTTGTCAAAGTTGCTAAGAAAGTTTTCAAATTACAAGAATTGAGCTACATCATTTATTTTTGAGTTTTCAACAGTCTCCAATTAGGATCTGGGAGTGCATACATTGAAGAACATAACCCAAAAATTGATTGTCCATAACCCTAGTCAGGACCTATTCGCCATAGGGCGAATAAGTCCTCAGTGAGGCCCGAAAAAGAATTTCCTGCAATAGGTACACAAGATTTGACCCTCTTAAAACTTGCATTTTGATTACTATATTATTTAGGTTTGATTTATGATTCTTGTTTATGCATTATAACCCTCATAATCGAGTGAAACAAGAAAGATAGGTTGCATCATAGTTTCCATCTCGACCCATACAAAACCCAACCCACATTTTGTTTGTTTCATGAACCTCAAACCTTGAGATAATATTTTCCTTGAGGAAGTTATAAACCACTTCTAAAGTAGCATGTTTTATAGGAAGGCCATCCACCCACTTGGTGAGATAATCAATACCTATGAGAACATAATTATGTCTTGCACTTGATTCTAGATTCATTGGGCCAATGAAATCAATACCCCATTGTTGAAAGGGTTCTTTAATCACCACTAGCTTGAGGAGTAGAGCTGCTAACTTGGGTTTCCCCACAAACTACTAGCACAATTCACACTTACACACCCAATTGTATGCATCTTGAAAAAGTGTGGGCCAATATTACTTTGCTTTGAAGATTTTGTGAGATGTAACTAGAGCTGAGAAATGTCCCCCGCATGCTAAATTGTGAAGATATTCTAGTAGCTTACCTTGTTGTGCTTTGTCCACACATCGCAGGAAAGTTCTGTCAATGCTTCTTTTGTATAAACCATTGTCCCAAAGAACAAAGTTTGTGACTTTAAGCTTGATTTTCCTTTTCTCTTTATATTCTAAATTCTCAAGACACTCTCCATATGTGAGGAAGTGTGCAATGTTAGAAAACCACTTATCTGTCATGCTTATGAACAAGACTGTGGGAAGTTTTTCAATATTTGCTTCCTCATCATCACATATCTCTTTTGATTTGTTGTATGCAATTAGCTGACATAAAAACTTCCCATGAACTAGCTTGGTGGGCTTAATCTCCATGTCACAATCTTGGATCTTTGCAATCCAATTACCTCTCTTACTCCAAAATTCTTGCTGAGGAAAGATGGACTTAACTGTTGCATCAGGCACCAACACAATAGTATGGGAATTGAGAATGTAATACCTAAAGTGCTTAACTTCCTTTGCCATAGTGTAAGCATGTTTCTCCATTAGCGAGTACTTGAGTTCATGAGTCTTTAGAGGACAACTCATAAAAGCTATTGTAGATCCAATCCGTTCTTTGTTTTGCTACACCAAGATGGTAGATAGAGTATGCTCTGAGGCATAGATGTACAAGATGAAGTCTTTGGTATAGTATGGAAAAACTAAAACTGGAGCATGAGCAGTTGCCTCTTTTATGTCATGGAAAGCATCTTTCCTTTCTACACTCTAATGAAAGATTGATTTTCCTTTCATCATATCCACGATATGACGAGTCTTCTCTACAAAATCTAGAACAAATCTTTGCAAGAATTTTACTTTCCCAAAGAAGGAATGTACTATTGTTTTACTTGAAGGAAAGATAAGATTTTGGATGGATTTGACCCACTTAGGATCAATCTTTATCCCTTCCTCGGACACTATGTTCCCAAGAATCTTACATTTGGTAACCCCAAAAAATGGATTTCTTGGGATTAAGTGAGATATCATGTTGGTGGTACCTTTCAAGCAATTGTTGTAAATGATGATAATGATCCTAATGATCCTTAGAAAAGACATTAAAATCATCAAGGTAAAATACAATAAACTTACCCATTTCATCATGGAAAGCTAGGTCCATCACTCTTCGAAAAGTGGCACTAGTATTGACCAATCCAAAAGTTATTCTATGATATGCAAAAGTGCCCCATGGAGTAGTGAAGGTGGTATTTTTCTAATCTTCTTCACTTACTTCCACTTGGTTGTATCCTGAGAAACTATCTAACATAGACAACATTTCTGAACCTATAATTGTTTGTAGAACTTGATCCATTACTGATAGTGGATAATTATCTTTTAGTGATGACTGATTCAAATTATGGAAATCCACAGAAATGCAGATTTCTCCATTCTTCTCTCTTACCAGAACAATATTAGCCATCCATATTGAATGTGTTTCAAGTATGAAGGTGTTGTTATTGATGTCAATAGGAAGTCTATTGACTGGTGTTTTCATTGATGTCAACTATGGGATGAAGATGTTGAGGATATTGAGAAAATTGTGGAAAGGACGAAAACATGTTGTGCATGCATAGTTGAGATCTTGAGGAAGTTTTGTGAGTACATGGATCTATTCTTTTGTTGCAAAGTTTGAAGATGACTTGGACTGAATCAATGAGTTGAGATGATGTCTTTGGTACTTGGTTTCCAAGTGCTTTTGAGGAAATTTAATAAATAGAGTAAACTATGTTTTGTAAATGTTCATAGTGTGCTCCAGTATTGTGCTCTGCATTATTTCTATGTTGATGCTATGCATATGTGGATCTTACATGTTATTCAAGGGTGTCAAAGGTTGTTATATTCAAAATTTGGGTTTTTGGATCGTTGTACAGTGCAAGATATTTTCACTAGTGTGTGCACCAATTGTTTAGTGATGTTTTCTGTGGTCTAGGAGAAATGTATTTGCTCTGCATGTCTCTACTATTTGGCTTCAAGTTGTGTAGATTTGGGAAGTTGCTTATAATTCTTTTATCTTTTTGTAGTCAATATTTTACTTGATTTGGTGTAGTACAGTGTGAGTTTCATTTATCAATATGCAATTAAGGGTTATCAGTTGTTTCGAGTTAAAGTATTTGTTGATGCAATCTTGGATGAAGTGTTTGATGAATCTTAAGTAGTTCATGGATTACTCTGGATTGAGTTCAAATGAATTATGTTGTCCAAAAATTTTGACTTGATTTGAGGAAGTGTGTGCTTAATGTTTATGGTGTTTTGCATGGGTGTTGGTTGACCTTTTGTTTAACACTTCCTTATGTTTAAGGAAGTGTGTTGGCATCTATTTGGGTCCTAATTAAGGATTTATGTAGGTTTCCTTTTATTCCTTTCCACTGTAGGAATGTTTAGGTGTCGACCTATTTTGAATTTGAATGTATAATGACTAATGGCTGATATTGGAGAAATTTTTTGAGGTAGGAATTGATATGAATATGTATGGTGTTGATGCAAGAGGGTGAATGAAAGAGAAAGAAGCAAGATAGATGTGAGATCAATGTGAGTAATGTGTGTGATGCGAAATTGAGCAGAGCAGTGTGAACTTCATGTTAGGCTTCCTAAAGGCATCAAAAATCTTTCATGTGAGATTACGAAAGTGTGCGAGCAATTGTGGTGGACTCTTTTTTGCAATCAGAAGTGTTTTATCTATGTAAAATTATTCTTCTATCTTCTTGTATTCTATCTGTGGCAATGATCCTTGGTTGTGAGCCTTTTGGACAGTGTGTCCTATTCTGGTAGTGAGCCCCTTTGTATCGGTTTTTTTATTACTTATATTGTGAGCCAATTCTCACCATGGTTTTTCCCTCATTGGATTTTCCACGTAAATCTAGTGTTCTCATGTGTATGGTGTTGTGATTTCAGTTTCTGTTATCTGCATTTCATGTTTAATCAATCTAACAAAATAAGGGTTTAATGAATGCTTATGGATCTAATTACCGTTGAGGGTTTTAAAGGTTTAATTTTCTACAACTAATTCACCCCCCTCTTAGTTGTCTTGTTCATTTTAATAGAATGATGGATAGGAAAAATAATTCTAGTATTCAACATGTTTATGATCTCAGCAAGAAAGGTACTTGACATTTTTGAGTTGTATTGCCTTTGTTTTTGTTTATGAGGAAAAGAACCTAACTTGAGAGGAATCTCACGATGAACTTATTTTGGATGAAAATACTTCAAGTCATCATATGAATAGGCCAACACATCGACGTATTTCCACAAAAGTGTTACAAGCTTTTTCCTATCCTCCAACAAGCAACATTTACCAATATTCACCATTTTGGGATCACCTTATGTTCCCAAATTGATTTGTTCAACTTCTATTGATGAGTCTGATCTAGATTGTTATTATCATTTGATATAACAATCATGCTTATCAAAGATTTTCTCTAAGGAGACCAATCCTTTGGGAATTTTATTCCCTTTTAGTTGTAAGACCTCCTCACCAATTTCTTGATCCACTTCAGCGATTGAATCTTGAGGAGTGGAGTCACCCCCTTTGAAATATAGATCACTGCTTATTTTTTTCTTTTTTTCCAAAAAAGGCGATAATATGATTATCATTGTTGAAAATTTTCTGATGGCTAGAATTGTCAGGAACACTGGGTCAAAATACCAACTCAATGGTATACTTAATTCCTTGGAAATTTTTATGAGGAATCATGAGAGGGCTAATACAACCAAAGAATCTACCTTGTCATTATATTCCATTAGAACCACAAATATGTCAAAAGCATCAAAATATTCTACATAATCCCAAAAACAACTGTGGTAATGCCTCAACCTTTCATACTTTATTTTGTATATATTTCTCACTTGACAAAAAATTAGTTCAACATCACCTTGTGCATGAAGATTCTTGATTCCTTTCTTCTATGTAGTTCATCCATTCATAATAGCAAGGAATCATATTCATGAATATTATTAGTGTTTTCAAATTGAAACTTGAAATAAAAGGGGAAAATATTTCCTTTTGGGGATATGAGAACTATCCTGCTTTAGATTTGGTGGAATAATAACTACCATCAAACTCCAAAGTCCAAACATCATTTGAACTTTCTACATTGATAGTTTCAAATTTTGGAATCTCCTCACTTGAAGAGGATGGGTTATCAATTACTTGACCTTCACTTGAACCATCATCCAAATACTCAAGAAATTCATCAGTCATTAAGAAATAAGTGCCCATTCTAGAGGAATAAAAAAGAATCTTAGATTTTGGATCCTCATATTTTGTCACAGTGTACTTATCTTCCCTTTATGGAAGAAGTTTCTACATAAAACCTTTGATAGGTATTCTGATTTCACACCAATCGATGTTGATCTCACCACCAACATCCTTACAAAAAATTCCATCCCAACAATATTCCATATAAAGCTAGCACATCAGCTACAAGAACTGTCTTCATCTTCTTATTAGGGAAAGTAACAAATGCAAATTGAGCATCTTTGATTTGACCTATGAGTGGCACTTGCTTGGTTTCCATAGAAAAGCACTAGCCAAAAGTCTTTGTAAAAGTTAATCCCAAAGGATTAGCTACTTTGGCTGGCATCACATTATCAAAAGCACCTTAATCAATGATGCAATTACTAAGTTTATGACCATTGACTAGTAGGGTAATATAGAAAGGTTCTATTTTCCTAGGAACAGATGGAGTTACAACAAGGTTTATTTTTGGAGGCCTTGGTTTAGGAGGAACAAACACATTTTGGGAAGAGTCTTGACTAGAATGAGATCCTTTGCTTTTGACAAACTTGGCCACTCTCTCAAATTGTTCAAAGTTAGCTTAGAGATAGTCAACCTTAGACATTTAGATTTTAGTCTTCTTATCATGATCTATAATATCAAAAGCTCAGTAATGGTTCACTATAGAAGATGATGGGTTTTCACTTTGGGGTTTTGGATTTGGTGCACTAGTTCTAGATACAAAAGAAGAACCAGGAGGATTTGGTGTACTTGTTTGTTTCCCACTATGTCCTTTGGTTGAACTAGTAAAGTGGTCCCCCTCTTATTAATTATGATCTCTGAAAGTGGGTAATCCTTTGACTTAATTCCATCAACCCCCTATTGATTATTCAATTAATTTTGAGAGAGAGTGAAAATAACATAAGAATCGCCATATGTCTCTTCTTCTTGTTCAACCACTTCTTCGTATTTCAAAAACCTGATGTTAGAGTCACCAACTATCTCTACTTCCTCCTCCATGAAGCGATTAGCACCATCTTTCAAGACATATTCTGATTGTGGAAGATCATATTGTCAAATTCATAAAAACCCATTGTTGCATTTACAGGTGGTGCCTCTAGCGCAAGCCTTCCTTATGGTGAAGGTGATGGTATAATGTTGTTAGTCATGTAAAAAGGGGAAATTTGTGTGATATCTTGTGAGGGATATTGTTGGCATGATGTCATGGAGATCAAAGGATCAGATTCTAGAAGATTTGGAGAAAGATGATGGAAAGGTGAGCATGTTTTACAAATATTGCAAAGTTTCTTAGAATGTTGAAAAATTATCATGACATTGCAAAGGTTGCTTTCAAAGGTCAGAGGTGAAAAATAATGCCATATTAGTTATTGGTTTTTCAAGTAGATTCAATTGATGTGGTTTGCATGATTAGAGAAGGTGGAATGAGCTTAGAAAATATTTATTTATGCTTCTGGTTTGATTAGGGTTTGGTAGACAAACCCTAGGAATTACAATCATGGTATTGACAGTCTTTATAATTTTTTGTTAACTGTGTAAAGGTGGTTGCGGGTTACTTAAGTTATCATTTAATCCTTTGGAGTCATCTGTGCAACCGAACCCCTTTCGTAAAAATTACCGACTTGATAAATATTCAACAACTATAATATTTCCTAAGTCGTGCACTAAATATCTGCTCATAGCTTGATTAATAGCTATGATCAAGCTTGTAAGATTGATAGCCTCCTGGCCATCCCACAACAAGTGTGGTGCGTCCTTATTTTTCCATGTGGTATTATGGGCCGATGACAAGTGTATAATGGGACCAAGTAAAGTGAGAGGCGATGAAAGTGGATGGTGATGCACAATGACATGTGGTAATGTTTGATTTCTTGATATGTCAATTCACATTGGTGTTGTGAATTGATCGGTGATGATGTAGGCGACAGATAGAATTAGCTCGCTAGCCCATTGAGAAATAGTGGGCCCATGTCTTTGGCTTATAGTATTGAAAGCTTGTGACTTGTGTCTTGGTGGGACCCTGCACTCAACATAGTGGTTAAGACAAGGATCAATGATGAGTTTTTAAAAAGGAATTTTATCCAATGGTCGCATTTTAAAGTTGAGCGATGAATATGGATCAATGGATCATGGCGCGAAATGGAAAATCAATTACTTAGGTTTAAATTGAGGATTATCAATGGCTATGACAATGTGAATGAGTGTTTTGATTGCAAAATGACTCTGTGAATGAATTTAATTGGCCCAATCGCTCTAGCTACTAGTTTTTATTGGTGATGGGATGATTAAATTGATGACATAGATATGTAGGTAGTAGAAAATTAAATTTTAATCCAATATAGAGGAAATGTATTAAATGAAATTGAAACCCTAGTTTTTCAGTATGCTAAAAATAGAAAAAGCTCTAAATATGAATAAGTGCATGTGTGGCTTGATGGATAGGTGGATTTTGAAAGAAGAAAAGTAATAAACCCTAGTAGAGGATCTACACAGTGTGCAAATCTCGAGGAAGTTGTGGCAAGTCGGTGATGGTACTCAAAAGTGGAAATCATAATTTGGCTAAGTGGTTGCTATTATAGTGTGATTAGTGTATGCAACAAAAGAGGATTATAAGTCTCTTGAGGTGGATATAGAATTCACTAAAGAAAAGGTGAGAGAATTGCAGATTGTGTGCATGGCTTCTTGAGGTGGATAGAGAATGCACTAAAGAGAAAAGGGTGCAATAGTGTTGAGCAATGTATCTTTGAGATTTTGTGGTGGACAAAGAATGAACTAAAAAAAAGGTGAGAGAACTATAGAGTGTGTGCATGGATTCTTGAGGTAGACATATAATGCACTAAAAATAAAAGGGTGCAACAGTGTTGAGCAGTGTATCTGTGAGATTTTGAGGTGGAAAAAGAATGCAGTAAAAAGAAAAGGGGAAGTGCAGGAGTGAGATAGATGAGTAGAACCCAAACAAAAGGTAGGAGATCTTAATCAGGGTTTATATCCAAGTGAATAAAAAAGGTGGTGTAGGGTAGAGAACTAAGTTTTTGAGGTTGCAACAGGGAATTGAGTAGTTGCAATGTTTGTTGCAACATTGAACTAAGTTGAATTGAACAAATACTAATCTTGCATTGTAAATTTGATTGGTGGGTGCCATCAGATATCTAGGTAGGTGCTTAGAGTAGGGGGTTGGTGCTTCCTTGGGGTGGGTTCTCCTAAAACCAGGGGATTAGTATCTCCTTAGGGTTGGTGCCCTTAAAATTTGTAATAAAAAGATATTCATTATGAGGTTGGATTAGGAAAAATAGATCCTATCAGCTATTCTCACCATGGTTTTTCCCATCTTGGGTTTTCCACGTACATTTTGTGTTATGAGTTGTGTTTGTATGTTTACTTCTCTAAATGTCATGATTTAATCTGCACACATAAGGGTACAAAAGATATTAATAGTTGAATTTTAAGTAATCTTCCAATTCACCTCCCCTCTCAATAGATTGCTGTGTTCTAACAGGGGGAAGTCTATTATGGTTTTGATTCCTTACAACATTGTTTGGATAGTTAGAAGAATTTGGGTATGTCCTCCTTGGAATGTCCTTTTAGGAGGGAATAAACAAAAATTTAGACATTTTCTTCTTGAGAGCCAACAATTCATTAGCTAGCTTCTACACCATAGGATCCATGGTGTTAGTAGAAGGTGAGGCTAAAGAGGATTGTACTCTAGACCTATTTGAATCTTTCCTTATTTTCCCCACAAGGATTAGATCATTCTCTACTTCAGTAGCCAAATTTTGAGTGGCTGCAAGATTATTTGGGATTGGTCTTTGTAGAAGAAAACTCACCTAAGACAATTGAGTGTTGATAAATAAACACTTCAAGTTTTCAGCTTTGGGCTAAGCAACAATTGGGATTTTTTTTTTCAACTTATTGAACTTGGCCACAAAATAATGCATGGGATCATGTGGTTCCCTTTTAATTTGAGTGAGCTGGGCCAAAAAAGCATGATAATCTTTTGGTGGTTTGAACCTCTCTTCAAATTTGGTTTGAAGTGTAGCCCAACTAGTAATACTTACAGCTGAGTGATGATAAAACTAATCAACAACCACTCCTTGGAGCATTTCCACAAACAACCTCATAGACACATCTTCATGCTCTACTCTAAGGACTCCACATGCAATGTAAAATATGACAATGTGCTCATCTAGATATTGTTTACCAACCCCATAGAACTTGGTAAAGTTCTTTCATGATCCACAAGGAAGTTCATGTGATGGTGGTGCCAAATTCAATGTCCCAAAAGCATTTCCCCACAAACCTTGAGTAGCCATTTTGCATGGGTTGAATGGAGGAATAACAAACCTTTTAAGTGGCATGATAGGAAAGCCCCTACGAGCACTGGAAGCTTTATTTGATATAGGAGATATCACATTGGTAGGAGGAAAAATCCTTGTACATTGAAGAGGTGTCCTTTTATGTGCAAGCAAAAGATCAAAATTATGCTTTCACAATTATTCAAATGTAGGATCAATGAGTCCTTGAGCCCTTCTATAACGTGTATAACTTTTTTTTTCTAGATTAAAAACTTGACAAGAAATATGGATTAGAAACAACAAAAAAAATTACAAACAATAAGGTGCTGGTGTACTTCAATCAAATGCATGAGGCTCTTGGTTGTGTGTTCAAATCCTTAGCAGAGTCACCAAAAACTATTGGGTGAATATTTTTTTATCAACTAATTGATGAAAAATGGTTATATCAACCACAATACGATGATATTAAATATCTCCTATCATAAAGGGGAGGATCCCTTCTTATTGCTAACTATAATCAACCAATAATTAACTAAGCTTATTTACACTAAAACTATCCATAGGGTGTTTCCACATCATCTAATTCTCTTATTTCAAAATAGATGTTCTCTTAAAAACTTATAATAATAATCCTATGATGCTTATAATATACAATGAACCACAAACTACTAACTAGAGCAATAATACCCAATACTCAATTTAGTTAAACGAAAGAGTAAGTGAAATGATACCAGCAAGTGTTAACACCAAGAAACCCACAAAATCACAAAGTATTTTGTTGCTTCGTATGTCAATTTGAAAAAGAAAAGGTATGGAATATGATGCAGCCCAAAGTCTTCACCATATGCCAAGATAGGATAAAATAATCATAGATGATAACTTGCAGACAAAAGTATCGAAGTTACTTCCCAATCACAAACATAAACACAACTCCAAATATGATATTGCAGCTCAAAAACTACAAAATAAGATTTAGAATACCTTCTAGAATATTTGATTCCACACCATGATTCAATCACATACACAAGAGAATGCAATAGAAAAGACTTAAGAACAATTCCAATGCATCACAAGCTTGATTCAAGACAAATATTGAACACCAAATTGCTTTCCTTATATTGATTAAATATGATTTACACTTTGAACAAAAAGTTTCAATGTACTCCTCAATGGGACAACATTTCACTTCAATAGCTAAAAGATATTATTTACAAAAGAGCCCTCTTATTTATAGAGAGAAGCTATGAGAAAAAATAGGAAATCTATAACTACTGACTTATTCAATGGAAAAGTACAATTTGATTTAGGACTATACTCCTTTTACATGTAATTGCATATTACAAAAAACACATGTAAAATATCACTTGCAAATTACAAACTGCATAATGAAAAACTTGGAAAATAAACCAAGTGTCCACAGACACATTCTCTTCTTCCTCATTATTTTTCTCCAAAAAGTCTTCATATATTTTCAAAGCTTCCCGAGTTTTAGTGTTGTTTGGCCCTGGTGTGTAACTGTAGATGGCTAGAACTTGTGTGATAGAGTACTATATATTGACACATATGTTTCTATGCTTTTTCAAAATTATCTACAACTTATCTAGAATTACTTGAAAGTCCACTAATTTTTTAATAGCAGATAGTGAGAAAGCTTTTGATTCTATCTTTGTATGAATTAGTGTAGTAAATTCCTGAACAACTATATCCATGAGGAGAGTTTTTAGACTGTCACCAAGTATCTATCATGGAAGCTCCCCTATCTTGATAGTGATGTCTAATCCTTTATCAAT